>MU182175.1:350562-414119 GCA_016904865.1 Pissodes strobi | reverse complement strand
TTAACATTGTATTTAGAGTACACGGTGTTTCCATAAAAATGGATAGTGAATTGTTTCTTTCTCTGAGGATGGTATTTTCTTACCTGCAAGCTAACGTGGAAAGCAGATGCATTGTGGAAGGAGAAGAAATTTTAAATGCTAGACATATAATTTTGATTGGCACTACCTCTGTTGAAGAAAAATCTATAGACATTTTAGCATTATGCCTTCAGACTAGTGCGCTTAAAAGTATTCCTCATGAAATAAAGGGGAGCTTAGCCCTTAAAGACAATATTGAGATTGTAGATTTTAAATACACATGCAAAGCAGGAATGTCTGGATGTTGTAAACATATTGCTGCTGTTCTTCTGAAGTGTACAAGGTGAGTTATTTTGTCTAAAAGTTGTTTCTAGGCTAGCTTCTAGATATCTGATTATTCACATATGCTTTGTTAATGTTATACCTATCAAAATCATTTTTTTTCCAGGTGTAACATTACGTCATTGGAACAGTTGTCATCCACTGATGTTAAATGTTATTGGGCAAATAAAAAAAAGGAAGTTGAAGAAGAGTATGAAGCAAGACCCCTTATAGAAACTGCCTGTTTTGCATCTCAAATGCAACGGAAAAGTGATTTGACGAAAGAACAGCAACAAATATGTTTAAATGTGCTGATGGGTAGTTCAGAAAAATCAAGTTTATTTTTACATAGGTAAGTAAGAATTAGTAGTTGTTTTTTCTAAAATGAATAGTTGTACCTACTCTACTTAGTTAACCTATGTAAAATGATTCTATTGATAAATACCTACAATATTGGGTGGGGTTATAATTTAGTTGACAGCTATATTTTGTTTTAGAAAAGGAAGATCTTCAGCTCCATGCACGGTGGAAACAGAACCTGATATTTCAACCAGCATAAAAACTGTCCTATCAAATTCTGTCAGTTCAGAATTTATGAACAATTTAGGAATTAAATTAGAAGGTTTTACTCTAAACCCATGTTGTAATGAAATATTATCTACATTAACTGATACAAGTATTATAAAATTGACGGCAAGTTCACCTCAGAGGTCAGATATTTGGCGACAAGAAAGGCGCTTTAGGATAACTGGTAAGAATATATTTTAAACCTTGGAATGGCCTTTATTTATATGTTTTCATCTTTTTGCTACTTTAATTTTTTTTGTATGTGATGCATTTATTATTCTTCCTATGCAAAGTATTTTACTACTTTCTAAAGATAAAAAAGTAAAATTTCTTGGGGTCGAAACATGAGATAAATACACATAATGTAATATATAACGTAATGCATACCATTTTAGGTTCAAGGTGTTATTCATTATTCACCTATAAGCAAGGTGATTGGAAAAGCAAAGCTAGAAATTATTTCTGGCCAAAAAAATTTACTAATAAATTTATCGAACATGGTATCCAATATGAAAAAGAAGCTCTACAAAAATATGCCACGACTAACAAATATGATGTATTGGAAATTGGATTAACGATTTCACAGCAATATCCATGGGTAGCCTATTCACCTGATGGTATAGTGATGGCAAATGGGGTCCCTGAGAGATTAGTAGAGATAAAATGTCCTTACGATGGTATGTATTAAATTACCTACACCTATGAACCTAATAGTCCTAAAGTATAGTGATTGTAAAATGTCATTGTATGTCTTTTTATCGTCACAAATTAAGATGCGCTTGGTCAAATGAAAAATATGTATATAACTTGTACAGTGCTTAACTAACATCCACTTCTATTTTTACCTGATATTTAAAAATACTTTCTGTTGGTATGTATGATGTCAATACTTCTTTTTGTTTTAGGCATTGAGAATGATGCAATTAATTTCGTGCATTCTTGTTCCTATTTGGAACTTACCGCAGAAGAAGGCCTCCACCTGAAGAAAAGGCATAGTTATTATGGACAAGTCCAATTGGGAATGGCAATTTTAAATATTAGAATGTGTGATTTAATCCTATATTCAAGTAAATCACAATCATTTTTAAATATTGTTGTACATTTTGATGAGGATTTTGCAAAAGATATGATCTCTGATATCACAAACAAATATTTTAAATACATGATACATGAAGTATGTGAGAATAAACTGTAGACTGTAGTGGAAATAAATATACTGTTCGAGTATAAAATAGTTTTAATCATAGTATATTGTACTTATATACAGTGTTTGCTAATAAATTAAACTCTTGCTTTGATTAGTTAATTCAAATTTATTACGATTTAAAAATACACAGTACCTATCCAATAAACTGCAAGCAAACACAATATATAGGTAAAAACAACACCAAACCTTGATAGGACCAGGCTTTTAAATATAATTTTCTTTCTTCACTATAAGAAACAACCTATGGTTAAAGGCACTGTTGTATAGGTATGAAAGCTTAAACAGTAACTATATTCAAAAATAATTTATTAGTCCAAAAAATTTACAAATTTTTATCGACAAAACATGAGAACATATAAATAAGTTTAAAATACATATAATCAGAAAGAAAGCCAAATGTTCACTATGAAAAAGTTCATTATCGGATAAATTTAAGAGTACCTCGTAGCATACAGAAAGGATATAAAAAATGTATGGAAAATTTACTTTCATATCTCTCAGAATCCTTTCTTAATTTTCTAAGCCAATAAATAAAACATACGCAAAGTAAGAACATATATTTATTTTTTAAGACAGAAACTCTTAAAACTAATAATTGTAAATCTAAATAGACTGGGATCTAGGAAACGCTCTAGTTGTAACCGATGTCAATTCCAAGAAGATGATTGCTCACACGGCCTCTCCTGACTGTAATTCGCTCTCAAATTGCCATCCTCAAGGAGTATCTGAAACAATAAAAACACCAGCAGGATCCAACACAACTTTTTTGTAAATCTACAGTATGTGCCTGGTGAGCCAACTACAAGTATGACCTTTAACTCAATACAAGTAAAAACAAAACCAAGTGCAAAGCGTCTGACTCTCAATACGATACAAGTAAAATAAAATAAATGCAAAGCATCTGGCTTTCAACACAATACCAGTTCAAGACTTTAATATTACTATAAATGAAGTGAAAATTCAAGAAGTACAGCATATAGAGTGTACAGCACATAGAGTTGCATTAAATAAATGTTTTCCAATTACTGAAATTAAATCTAATAAAATAATCTATTTATTTTACACTAAACTTACTCTATATGAAGAGGAAAATAAAAAAAAAAACTAAGAATACCTATCTAAAATTTGTCACTTGAGAGCACTGGAGTTTGCAAATTTACCATTCCGCAGATAATTAACATAATGTCATCAAAAACTTGTATTAAACTATTCGGCAAGGGAGTATTTAAAATGTTAAAGATTCGCATTCTTTGATTGACTCTTTCAATATGTACCCTGGCTTTTGAAATTAAAATATTTTCCTTTGATTCCTCCTCTGTAAATTGCTTCTTTTTTTTAAGAAAATGAGGCCTAATAATTTTAATCAATCTATGGTCGCATATATCATCTATTAAAAAGCCTTTATCGACCATAATACTGTCTCTTCTTGGCATCAGTTTATCAATTAGATTACTCTGAGTAAAAATGGCCTTATCAGAGCTCCTACCACCATATCCTTTAGAAACAAAAGTAATTAGCCCTGCTGGACTAACACCGGTCATAATTTTAATAGTTTGCCTACCTTTATAATGGGAATATGTTCTTACTCGGCAACATAAGCATTTCGGTTTTTCTATAGGTACTTCTAAACAATCGATTATTATCCTTGTACTTTTAAAATTGTTAAAACATAAAGGCATATTTCTTTGTACTTCGTCAAATGAAGGCCAGGGGATAGACACTTTTAAAATATTTGCCAAATGAGGTACATATTCAATGAATATAGTTCTACTTAATGTTGGTGATATTTTAAACAAAAAAGATAAAATATTAAACTTTAAAGCCATTTTCAGTTTCATGAAAACTAATATAATCCTATCCTTTATTGATAATTTACGTTTCTTTACATCTGAATAAAACTGAGCCATAAGACATATAATTGAGTCTAGTAACTTAAATGTAGGAATACCTGTCAAAGAGTTTAAATGCGAATCTCTTTCAATTGTTGACGCAAATGTTTGAAATAAGTCTCCACTTTTAACCTGTACTTCCTTGTCCACAAGATACATACCCTGACCTTGCATTTTCAGCAAATTGTGTACCACCACCTTTTCTTCTTCCGTGAGGTCCTCAAAAGATCTTTGCTGCAAATTATGATCATCTTCTGGAGCGTCTTCACGTGCCACACAGAGTGGGTCATCAGCAACAGTTGAATTTAATGCTTCTTTCACCTTTTGCCTTTTAGTAGCGCGTTTCTCACGGCACTCTGCACTTTTTCTTTTTTCTGTGTCCTCTAACACAAGACTTTTCTTTGGAAAATTCAAAGACGGTACTGCATGCCTATTTAATTTTGGTTGAATCATCTTTACTCCTGGAACAATAAAATATATTAGTCCAGAAATAAGAATATGTACTTCTTGCATGCTGAGTATGTCTGCTTTATACTTATTATTGTTTAACTTAGAATACATTAACTCGAACAGTAACTACCTACATCATACCTCTATTATTATCACAAAAGTACAGACTAAAAATACAATTAATAAAGCGTTGCATATATAATAAACCATATTATTAAGAATATTAAATACCTTTTGTACAGTAGTCCTCAGCTTTGAAATGTTTCGAGCAAACGCGCATAGTGTTTGTAACTGGCTTTCCCATTAACAAAGCCTTTTCCCATGCCTTTCGCTTATCCATTTCTTCTTCAATTCCTGCTGCATTTATCACTTTAACTTTAATACCACTATTTTGGCTCGGGAAATAATGGAAATGAATGTTTGTGTCCTTTCCTTTTCTGGAATGACAATCGTAAACACAACAATTTGTGTTATGTTTCGTTTTCGAGCCAGAAGCCATTGCTTTATGTTTGTAGTCACAAATATATACACTTTTCTCTCCAGCAAACGTCCAAGAGCAACTATAAAATGCAAATCACGATAATCACGAATACACAAGTCTATAAATGCTTCGAAAGATAAGATCTCGACGAAAATCACATGTAAAATGGCCAAATGCCGGTCGACCATTACTCGCTTTCTAGGTTCAAATTTTTTCCGCTTAGAGGGCGCATTGATTTCTGGATTTGCCAATAGTACATTAGTCTTTATCTTTTTATTATATATTTGGGCAAAACTATATGATAAGAAGGATCACTCTCCGCGGCGACATGTCAACGGTGTGTCTCCTTCCCCGCGCGAACACTAGCAGAATATCGGCAGGCCATGATACAAATAAAACACTCATGTTGGCAGGCGACCTTTGATGCGGCGGCCATAGACCAGCTCATCCTTTTGTCAGATTAATTTTCACGCCTAAATTCTATAGTCGAGTCAATATTCGATATAAGATAAGCATTTAAAGATCCTTTAAACAAATAGTGCACTATGTAAAAATCGACCTCTCCTATTGGTCGATCCATCTCGTATTACGATATGTCTGCGTGATGCAATCGATTTCTGTCAAGAGCTCTCGTGGTGCAGAGGCTTAGATCGTTGGGTCTCACCTGGAAAACGCGGGTTCGAACCCCATTGCTTTTTTAATTTTTTTTTAAAAGATTATGTTTCTAAACAGCTTTTTTTGTTGATGTTGGGTATGTCTTGGGTTAGATTGGGTTAGCACGTGGTTAGTTTCCTTTTCTTGAGCCCCCGTAGCGACCGAAGCGAGCGGAGGGCCATGCGGATCGACCAATGGGAAAGGCCGATTTTTATATAGTGCACTATTTGTGTAAAGGATCTTATAATGCATAAGATAATATCGCTATTTTTTAGTTGTGTAGTATTACAAAATAGGAATGAAATATACAGTAAAAATATTGTGCGAAATCTTTAACCAATTTTAAAATCACCCAAAACGCCAAAATTTAATTAAATATTAAAAGATGGGGCAAATTCGAGCAACATTTTCTTCTTGATGTCTTTTGTCAGAATATTAGTATTCGGAAATATGGTGAAATCATTAACACAAAATCAAAATCTTTTAATTATCTTATCTCTTATTAGAGTGCTATAAATAATTTCGTCATATATTTGATTAAATATACCGCAAACGAAAATATCGTTTATGGCCAGCTTTTATTTAAATTCAACCTGTGTGCGACGAAGTTCGCCGATCGTTACCAGGCAACGAAGAAAATAAACGACGATTCCTTTGTAGCGCTCTCTTCCCATTGAGTGGGCCTTCTTGTCATAGTTAATATTCGCTGTCCAAACCAAGCAAAAATTGGAAAATTGTTTTCTTTTTCACATTTTTGTCGATAATTTTGGCCTTAAACAATAAAAAAAATAGAGACAAATACGGTTTAATTTTTTTTTATTTATAAATGGTAAATCCTTATTTACTAAATGAACTTAAAAACAATCTAAAGACTAGCCTGTGTTTTTCTGTGATTCTATGTTGAAATAATATTTTGAGTCTTACTTGCCCATCGGACCGTCAATCGGCCGTAGGCACGAATTAAGATGATGTCACCTTCCTTGGCATGGCTACGCCGCTGACTAGTACCGCCACTAATAACCACATAAAATTCGAACCCCCACAAATTGATTTAATTTTTGTGAAAAAAAAATGTGGGAATATAAGCCGTAAAGGTTAAGGTAAAACCGGTAGGTGACAAGCGTTTTATTTCATTAATTAGCTCCAAATATCTCCGATGGGATGTTTGAAACAAAGCATGACCATATTATAAATCGAAATAAAATTACCATATACAAAGCTTCTAGAAGTTATATGTTTGGGCATGGAATAGTTAAAATCACATAAAAGTTTCTTTCTCATCAATATGGTATAGCATTTTATGACCTTTCTTCGCTCTAAAGTCAGGAGTATATTAACACTTATTTTATTTTAGGTAATAAAAGAATTTACTGCTATCAAAATTTCGACAACTAATCTAGAGAATTTAGATAATAAACGTTTCAAATTAAATTAGAGCTGGTTATATTAAGATCACTTAATTGACCTAAACAAGAAACAAATTAGCATAATTTTTAGTGTATGCCATACATTAACTTTAAATTAATATATATTTTTTAGTTAGTAGAAGCATTATAACACGTTTAAAATCATGTAAAACAGAACGGTACACGAAAAAATAATTTTTCTACGACCGTGCGTGTTTGTCCACTCTTTTGTTTTCCACACTAGAGCAGGAAAAATGATCAGTGTATTAATGACATTTTAATTTAAATATATATTCTATTAATTAACCCAAACTCGTAATTACAAGAAAAACTTATGACCGACTACCTATTCTTAAAGCTACATTAAACCATAAAACTCACACAGATTGCGCTTTTCTTATCGGAATTCTGTAGACAAAATATAAATAAAAAAATACCTAAGCACTATTTGGTGCCAATAACAAGTGCTTGGTGTTGTAGAGCAATCCAGTATTTTACATACCGTTCAGGTGTCGAAGTATTCGCGGCATCAGCTGACATTGCACTTCAGTGGGACTGCCAAGTGCTATTGAC
The DNA here is from genome assembly GCA_016904865.1 of Pissodes strobi. Taxonomy (NCBI): domain Eukaryota; kingdom Metazoa; phylum Arthropoda; class Insecta; order Coleoptera; family Curculionidae; genus Pissodes; species Pissodes strobi. The sequence goes on along the minus strand of MU182175.1, from coordinate 406,553 downwards.
GCCATATTTACTGCATATTCTATATCAGGCCGAGTAACAATTTGTAAAACATTAAACTTCCAACTATTTCTCCATATGGAAATTTCAGGAAATTGTGATGGGTCCCATCCTGGCTCCATGCAATTCATATTTCATCAGAATATTTTTAATATAACTTCGTTGAGCAATGAATATTACATTATCAGCAAATATTTGAATTTCAGAATCAACAAAATTTCTTACATTAACTGTTTGTCTCAAAAATACATTGGACTTTATTTGACAACTGGTCTGCTTGTTCTGCATTATTCGACACTATTAGTCCATCGTCGAAGTACAGCAGCAACAACAAACATTGTTTGATCTTCTTGTGCGTATATAATGAGGGACTTGCAGAACTCTCCTTGATTCCATTATCATGCAAAACATCAGTAAATGTTTTATTCCAACATCTCGGCGCTTGCTTCAAACCACAAAGACTTTTCCCAGGCTTACAAACTTGAGACGTACCATTTTCAAAACCTTTTGGATGCTCCATGAAGATTTCCTCTTCCAGATTCCAATACAAAAAGTCTGTCTTGATATCAAATTGCCGTAGGTGTAGATTCTCCACAGCTGCAAGACTTAACACGACATGAATAGTCTCAAATCGAGCCACTGGACTAAACGTTTCACCGAAGTCTATGCCCGTTTTCTGCTCACAACCTTTTACGACAAGACGCGCTTTTCTTCCAAATTTCTCCATTGTCTTTATACTTGTTTCGAAATACACAACGATCGCCAATTACCTTTCTGTATGAAGGCCTCTTAACTAGCAACCACGTGCTATTTTGTTGAAGTGAATTTATTTCCTCCAGCATGCCATTCACTTCAATGTTGTGACGACACTGCATTTTCATAGCTCGCTGGTTAACTCTCAGCAATCTACGCAACAAGTATACCAAAATAATCTGGAGCGTTTATTGTATTCCTAGGACGTCGTTGACGTGTTGCAATTTCCTAAGACTATTCCTCTAAAATTTCATCTTGAATTAGTTGTGATGTATGTTCAACCTCAGCTGATTTAAACATTAATTTTTCCGGCTTAAAAAACACATCATCACTTAACACATTTTTTTTTCCGGAACCCAGACCCGATACTCATCAAGGTGTTCAAGACAACCTACAAATAAGCCCATAAAGCTTTTTTGTTAAGTTCTCTACATTTTTGTCGAGGTACATGAACAAAACAAACCGTACCAAAAACATTAAGGTTATCTATTCTGGGCTTCTGGTCAAACCATAATTTATATGGACTTTTACCTTTGACTTTTGTTGGTCCTGTTCTGTACAAAACAAATACAGCTGTATTTACTGCTTTCGGCCCAAAGAAACTACGGACGATTTGGTTTTGCATGTAACATGGAACGTGCTGTCTCCATAAGCGTTCGATTCACTCGTTCTGCACATACATTTTGCTCCGGACAGTAAGGAGTTGTTATTGTATGCTTTATACCTCGACTGCTTAGAAATCCAACCTCTTTATTTACCTATTCTGCACCACCATCTGTACGCTATTCAATAATGTCATTACCGAAACGTGTTTTAATTTCGGCACAAAAATGTTCAAGTTTATCTCTTACCTCGGATTTTTCTTGAAGAAAATAAACTGAACGATACTTACTGTAATCGTTACATAATATCTCTTCTTAACTGGGCTTTCTATTGCATTGGCCTGCACACGTCCTAGAGAATAATTATTGCTCGTGCTTTAGTTGCAATATTTTCCTGCATACCGAACTTGAGTCTGTGATGTTTACCGAACGCGCACGCAGCACAAAACTCATTGTCTAAAGCCAGTTCAATGCTGAGATATTTCATAAACATCTGTCCGTATCGCTTATTTTGGTGGCATAAGTGCTCATGTCAGAGTTGCAGCTGATCAGTTGCCGACGCGACAGAAACATTAACCGGCGGCACTACTCGCAGTAGAACTCGATACAAGTTGCCCGCTTCGATCTCGATAGCAACCAATTTATAACCTTTGCTAAATTAACAGCGTGAACCATTATCACCTCGAAATCGATACCCTTCTTAGCTGTAACGCGAAGAAAAAACAATTTATTCGGCATTTGCGGCATATACAGGACGTCCCACACACTTCCCGGGCACCACCCACGGTTTACGAGCATCTCAATGTCAATGTCACCACTACCCAAAGCTTCCACAGCGGCACCATTTCCAACAAGAACATAAGCTGGCTTTGCAATTTCTTTAAAATTTCCAAACCAGGCGTGTTGATTTGTTATATGTAGCGAAGCTGAGTCACGGAGCCAATGATCTTTTTCGCTCTTGGTGGTTGTTTTAAATTCGATCTTGGTCGATTTTCTAAACAGACAGAGATTTGCTCGTAGGCACTCTAATTTACCATAGGGCTAGTTCTAAAGTCATTTTGTAAATGACAATATCAGTCGAGGCAAAGTATCGACGTTGAAGAATATGACAAAAATAATACTCTTAAAAATTAAAGCATTGCACAAGCAGTTGTAATGCTAAACATGTATATGTTTATAAACATAGCCTTGAAGCTATGTACAGTTAAATGCTCATTAAAGTCCCTGCGGAACTGCCACGTATGAGCTCGGATAGCTAAAATAACCTTGAGATGAAATACAGTAAGATACAAGCAAAAATAACAGGATAGATATTACCTTAAAATCCACCTATAAGCTACTATGTACACTATGTTCACAGTTGACGAGAAACGTTCAATGTTCAGCAGTTTATCTTCCAACACTGGGGGAAAGTCACTTTAAAAAACACTTGCTAGGTCTCCTGCTAGCTTCTGTATACAATGTAATTCAATTTCTTGCAAATAGGAATGACTTGAATGTAGTGATTTGAGATAGTATGCACTTATTGCATATGGCAGGACATGGTTGCCTTGTGGAATGCGGTTTTTGGTACACGCATAAATGATTATGAAACACGCTATGCAGGTCGCATACCCAGGTATGCTGAATTCCGCCTAGGGGAATGTTGAGAACGTGAGTATATTGGCAGACAATTGCCGAGTAGTCCTTATATGAGATTAAGAGAGTATAACAACCCAGTGTTATACTCTGATAGAGATTAGATAATGTTGGACGCCCATGGGCAATTGTACCGCGTTTGATTCGAGACAAGACTCGATTATTATTGAGAAACCATGGACAAGACCAATGGAACGCTAGTACAGCGATGGTACCGCGTTTGAGAGAATGTGAATGTAAACGTGTGTGTTTACTTACTTGAGATTCGAGATAAGACTCGATTAATATTGAGAACCCCATGGACAAGCCTAATGGAGACGCTAGTAAAGCGACGGTACCGCGTTTGAGAGAATATGGCAGTCAGGGTGCCGATAAATTCCTTTTTGTAGGTTTGGGACGACGACGAGCATGGCTGGATACCACTATGTTACTTGAGTAGAACACTAGAGACATTAGTGAAAACTGTCCGGCATGGCGACCTGGCACCAGGCCGTCGGGAACAGCGCCTCTAGAGCGACTTACATGGTTGAGAGTCGAGACGCTACTTTATACTGAATTCTAGAATCTAGAACGTGATGAGTTGTTACCACCCCTTTGTCTCCGCCCTTTTGGCGGGCTAATCGGACATAGAAAGGGCAATAATGTAAATATAGAGATATTGTGTAAAAACTTAGCATGACCGGTTGTCTAAATTAATATTATGAATTTTAATACAAATCCGGTTGAAATCGGCTGACTAGTTTTCATGAATTCGATTATTAAAGATCGGAATTTTAGTTACTCCCTAGAAAACCCTAAACCTTCCTAACTATAATGCTAGGAAATTTTAGGTTGGGTGAAGTGGCTATCCTGGAGGATGCGCTGTGATTGATCGGATGGGCGTACGATACGCGGCCGGTTTCAGATGAGTAAACGTGGTTACAACAGATGGCGCTAGAAATATCGCCGGGGCACAGCGGGAAGCGTTATGCTTGGTCGGAGGCCTTTCAAAGACGCTTTATTTTTAGCTATGTAGACTACTTGCTACAGTGGATAAATGTTGTAACCAAGAGATGGCGTTAGTAGTATGCCATGGATTTTAATTTGTTTGGAATGCGAGGACAGTGGCATGGAATATTAAATTGTATAAAATTAAATTGTTAGATTTGAAAGCGTGTTCAAAATGGTTTTTGAACAGTGGTATCCCAACAAAACAAAAGCTTCTTTCTTCTGATCTGAGGAATCGGCACCTTTATTTGGATAATCTTTCAACAAATATTGCTTAGAGCAACTAGAAAAGCAACCCCGACAGTCTTTAAATGTGCGATTTACCTTGCGACATAACGAACAACGCCACACAGACCTATCCGAAGAAGAATTCCCGGAAATTTTATTTGTCTTGGTGTACTTTGAAAATAAGGCTGCTTTGGATTCATCTTCCGCTTTTTCACCATTTTCAAATCGCAGTTTTTCAGTCACCAATCTTGTGGTGAGATTCTGCAAAGTTTGTTTGGATTGCTCAGTTGATTCCCAAGCACTATGAAAGGAGTTGAATTTAGCTGGCAAAGTGGATAGTATTCTAGTCATCAGCATAGAATCTGGTATCTTGCCACCCAATTTGCCCATTTTATTTGCAAGCTGCTCAAGAGTGGATACGTGTTGCGCAACATTACAGACCCTCTTCTGGTCTTAGGTCATAAATGCTATGTAGTTTTGATCACATTTCTTGAGCCGTTGTACAATTGATTCCCAACTGTCAGGATTTTGATTCAACTGTTGTTATAATTAGCTTACGGGCAGGTGTTTCTCGTTTGCTCCATTTTCTGCGCTTTGCTTCATAATCCGTAACATCTGTCTCTAGTCGTACTTCAATCCCTTCACAAATTTCTAATATATCGTCATTGTCCAATAGCATCTGCATAATAATCTGCCACTGCGACCAATTGAAGACCTGATGACCAATAATATGTGGATACAAGCATTTTTTTGAAAATCCACTTTTACATTGAATTGCCTTAAGAAAAATATGCTATATCGTTTAGTATAAGAACGGTACATGTCACGTTACTCGTTTTGATACTAGATAGTGATAGAAGTTGTTCAATTTTAAAAATATTACTACAGTGATCGTGACAAATAGAAAAGACGCACCCTTATCCAGTTATCATACTCAACGCTTTCATATTTTATACGTGTGGTGAGTTGGACGTTACATCGTGTCTATTACGTTGTTGTTACTGCCTTGCAAAATGCACGGAATAGATTCTGACGACAGTATTAGAGACCCTGATTACAGTGAAACGGATAGTAGTGCTTCTGCTTCAATACTTCCCAGTATTGGGAATCTTCTGAGGAAACTGCCTCACTATAACTTGTTGGTTCAAAATCGGCTAACATTGCCACAGGAACCCCAAAGAAATCAGGTCTTTTGATTTTGTTTCGGTCACGTAGCTTGGATAAAACAACGGGTGATGACACATTTTCTTCTGTAGCTGATTCGTTAAACTCGTCGACCTCTTGCTCAGGGTCGTTCTGAAAATTTTCAAATTCACTCACAGAAACACACAGCTTTTCCGATTTAAAGGTGATATCATGGCTCAAAACTACGTCATTTATCTCAGGAACCCAAACACGATATCCTTTTACACCTTCCATGTAACCCACTAGATATCCTTTTTGAGCTTTCTTGTCCAATTTAGAGCGTTTCTGCTTTGGTATATGCACAAACCATTCAGTACCGAAGACTTTCAGATTGTCAATTTTTGCATTTTTGCCAAACCACAATTCGTATGGAGTCTTTCCATCAATTCTTGTAGGACCGGTTCTATTGATTACGTATACGGCCATGTTCACTGCTTCTGCCCAACTGAGGAATATCTGGGTTAGAATGAAGCATTGAGCGAGCTGCCTCCATTATTGTACGATTTTCTCTTTCAGAACTGCCATTCTGATCAGGGGTATAAGGAGCAGTTGTCGAATGTTTTATCCCTTTACTATTCAAGAAGACAGCTATTTCCTTACTAGCATATCCTTTTCCTCCATCCGTACGCAACTCAACAATATCCTTATCAAATCTGGTTTTAACTTCATTGCAAAATTGTTTTAATTTAATTTCCACATCTGACTTTTTATTCAAAAAATAAACGGTGCGAAATTTACTAAAGTCATCTTTAAATAAAACATAATATCGTTTATTACCAATAGATTGAACATTCATTGGACCACAAACATTAGAGTAGATAAGCTCTCTCGAATTCCTAGAAATATCTTCCCTGCTGATAAAACTCTGGCGATGTTGTTTACCGTACGCGCAAGCATCACAAAAAATGTTGTCGTCGGTCACATCAAAACCCGCTTTGTTGATAAATGTTTTCAAGTGTTTTTTATTTTGATGACATAGCCGTTCATGCCAAAGTTGCAATGTTTCAGCCGAATAAGCGACACAAGCAGTTTCTGGTGGTATTACGCGTAACTTCATACGATAGAGATTATCGGCTTCTATTCCAACTGCGATTACTTTATTGCTTCTCACAAATAAACACTTGGCACCGTTATCACTCAAAATAAAGTCAACTCCCTTTTTTGCTGACATCTTAACAGAGAACAAATTCTTAGCCATATCGGGTATAAACAAGACATCGTACAGTGTTGCCGATATCCACTTTTCTCCGTCAAATGTTTCAACATCAATGTTGCCACTTCCCATTGCATGCACTTGATCACCATTTCCAACATAAACTGGTTGTGGATCCTGAAATTCCGTATACTCACAAAACCATTCACGCTTGTTTGAAATGTGATTCGATGCACCCGAATCTATTATCCAATGGGTGTCACTTCTGTCAGCAATTGTAATGTTCCCAACAAAAGCCTCTCTTCTTGTTTGAGCACTTACATTCTTCCTTGGACAGTCTTTCAGTAAATGTTCTTTCGAACCGCATATAAAACAGCCTTTACAGTCTTTCGTTTCGTGATTGATCTTTCGACACAACGAACAACGCTTAACATTTTCAACCGATTTTTCATTTTTCACAAACTTCGGTTTATTTTTATTGAAATGTTTACCTTTAAAATTTAATTTGGTGAGCAAAGCTACTGTTGACTCTTCCTCATCCTCACGTTGCTTACCCAATCGCAGTTCTTCGGTTAAAAGTCGTGTTGTTAATACTTCAAGCGTTTTCTGGGAGGGTTGTGTTGAATCCCATGCACTATGAAAGTAGTTGTACTTAGATGGTAAAGTTGATAAAACTCTTGTCATTATCATGGACTGTGGTATTTCCCCACCTAATTTCTTCATCTTAACAGCCAACTGTTCAAGCTGAGAAATATGTTGAGCAATGTTACTACCAGCATCCCACTTAAAGTCAAAAAAAACTTTTTTGCACTAAAGACAAACTTTCGTCCGATTTTAAGTCGTACACACTATGCAATTTTTGCCACATTTCACGAGCAGTGGCGCAATTCATCAGCAGTTGTAACGGCTTACTTTCTACAGTTGTAACGAACAGTTTTCTTGCCATCCGGCCAGCTTTGTTCCACTTCTTTAATTTGTGTTCATAGTTAGCCTCACCTTCTTCAGGCTTGAGCTGAATACCTTCGCAGACCTCTAAGGCTTCTTCACTATCCAGTAATGTTTGCATAACAAACTGCCACTGTTGCCAGTTATCTGAGTCACGCAGCTTTTCAATTTTGGTCCTGTCAAGCTCCATCTTCGAAGACACTTACAAACGCCAACACAAAGAAAACACGCGTACTTAGTTACTGCAACTCACCACTTATTATTCTCATTCGCACACTGGGCCCATAACCTGTTGAGGGTGCGATCAGATGAGAATAATAGAACAACTCTTATACCAAATAAAAGATTTATTAGATAATGAAAATTGTTAAAAATACAAGTCCTTAACTCTACGCTATATTCTTACTGACTAACTATATTGCAGAAAACGCAAACGCCGCACAACAGTCGAAGGCGGCGAGCCTGCTTATCGCCAATTTGTTTATCCTAGTGAGTTAACGTTTTAACTGATTAGCTCAATAAAAACAAAAGGAAGTTAAACAGAGATAGTGGCCTGGAATATGTATCTGCAAGTAATAAAGTGTTTCCAGCTCGATCCAGTAGTTATTGCTCATGTATCAAAAAGTGTACGGAGAAGTTCTCACAAAATGTAAAAGGAAAGCTTCTTCAAGACTTTAATAACCTCCAAGATAAGGATATTCAGGATGCCTTCTTCTTTGGACTTATTTCAAAGGCCACGGTAGAAAGGTAATAATGGTATTATTTTTTATTTCATTGGTTTATACGTTAATTTTGTAGACGACGCGCGACGGCTTAGAAATATTAATAATGCTGATGTTGACCTGCCAGGACTCTTAGCCAAATTTAGAAGAGCAACATTTCATTACAAGGTAAGCCATTTTTTATTGTCGTAAGTAAATAATATTCCATTAATTATTACATTTTGTTCTAGGTGTGTTAGATGGTCGCGATATGTATGTTTGTAAGGGTGCTATTTGTGGACTCCATGGCATTAAAAACGGCAGAGTTAATAGGGTGGCAAACCATAAACTAACTTCTGATACACTACCGCTTGATAAAAGAGGAAAATCAATGGGATCAAGAATAAGGAAAAAAGGCGAAGATGAAACAGATAAAATTAAAGCACATTAAAAAGTCTCCTACTAGAGAGTCACATGACTCCAGAAAGAAAACTCTGAAGAAATATTTAAGCCCAGAATTAACAGTAAAAAAAGATGCATACACTTTTCCTGCAAGAGTTGTAAGAACCAGAAGTTTTCGAAAAATTAAAAAGAAATGAAAAAGTAAAACCCAATATTACGTGTAAGTTTTACAACAAAATTTTTTGCTATAATTTTAATTACTCGTTCGGAAAGCTAAGATCGGATACATGCGCAAAATGTGATTCACTAAAAAAAGTCAAAAATTGACGCTGAGATGGATGCTACAAAAAAATCAGAACTGCAGACAGAGCATAAAGTTCATCTGGAAAAGGCCAACCTGTTTCACAACAATCTAAAGGAAATAGGTATTTTATGCAAAAACCATAATGGTATTGAAGGCATCTGTTTTGATTACCATATGCCTGTACCAGTTTTGCCTGTAGTGGGTGATATTTTCTACTCTCGACAGATTTGGGTTTTCAATCAATGCTTTTTCTCATTAACAACTGAAAGATCCAGCATGTACATGCATGATGAGATGACAGCAAAAAAAGGAGCCAACGAAACTGTCTCGTTTTTGAAGCATTACATAGATACAAAAATATCCCCCGAGGTCAAAGTTCTCTACTTATTTAGCGATAACTGTCCTGGCCAAAATAAAAACTTTGTGTTGGTCAGATTTTTATCACTATTTGCGGCCTCCGCAAGATTTGAAAAAATCATACATTGTTTTTCTGAAAGAGGCCACTCATTTTTGCCTTGCGATAGATGTTTCGGGCAAATTGAAATTTAAAAACGCAAAACGGAATACGTGTTCATTCCAGAAGACTGGCTTTCAATGGTTTCCAATACCTTAACAAAATTTGAAGTTTTAAATATAACCCAAGCCATTGTTAATGATTATAAAAGCGCACTGGAGGCTTATTTTAAAAAGACAATTAAAACAATGTATATTTAAAAAAAATCTTTTTAACCAAATCCGTTAAGATATGTATAAGGCTAGGGCGTTTAATTATTGTGATATCTTTGTTAGTTTACAAGATAAAAATATGGGGTTTGCACTATTACCTTGTCAAGACATTAGCGAAAATTTTATGAAGAATAGTTTTTTTTTCATTTAGGCCTTCCCTTTTTGTTAATTGAGTGATATATTTAAAAAACAACTTTTTAACCAAATCCGTTAAGATATATGTATAAGGCTAGGGCGTATAATTATTGTGATATCTTTGTTAGTTTACAAGATAAAAATATGGGGTTTGCTCTATTATTAGGCCTTCCCTTTTGTTAATTCTTGACAACCAACCGGAACCTACTGAACCTGGTACTATCAGAGGAGAGGACCCTGATGATTGAGTGATATATTTAAAAAAAAAACTACTTTTTAACCAAATCCCAGGCTAGGGCGTTTAAGTTTAAGAAGTTTCACTTCTGATATGCGCACATAGTGCACACGCTTTTTTTTTATTTACAGGAATATGAATATAAAATATATAAACGGCAACCAATCAACAGGTACATACATATTTAAATATAAACGTAAACTAAACATCTGTAACCTTAATTAAGTAATTAATTAAACATTGGAGTCTTTCTTCGATTTTAAATCGACGTAAATTGATCGATTATTTGATCAAAATTAATTTTTGGACAAATTCATTTTCTATGCTTAGTATTGCTAGCTATTTAGACTTGTCTGGCTAATGGTACTTCCTAAATACGAAACTCAAAAAAAACACATACTTTTAACGACCGAAATTTTCGGAATTTTTGTCTTTGAAGTCGCATGCCGCCTTACGCAGCGTTTATACAAATTGGCATGTACCAAATACCGCCGTGCCGGGATGCATATTTACACATCCTAATATACGACGGCACCAGGGTGCTGAAATCGGTTAAGTTTTGTAAGTGTCTGTAGTGCTACAAAAGCTCACTGATTTGGGCACCTAATCGCGCCATGTCTTCATGATGCAATCAATTTGCGGCAAGAGCCTCGTGGTCGAGAGGTCTAGATGGTTAGGTCTCAATTCGGCGGCTATTGGCAGCCTGGGTTCAAACCCCGTTGCTTTTTTTGATTTTTTTTAGGTTAAGTTTCTAAACAGTTTTTTTTTCTTGATTTTGGGTATGTCTTGGGTTAGCACCTGGTTAGTTCCCTTTTCTTGTACCCCCGTAGCGAGCGAAGCGAGTGGAGGGCCATGCGAAAAGTGAAATATTATATAACAGCGTATTCCAGGTGCCCAAATCAGTGAACTTTGGCTATCGGCGGCCCGGGTTCAAACCCCGTTGCTCTTTTTTATTTTTTTAGGTTAGGTTTCTAAACAGTTTTTTTCTTGATTTTGGGTATGTGTTGGGTTAGTATTGGTTAGCACCTGGTTAGTTTCCTTTTCTGGACCCCCGTAGCGAGCGAAGGGCCATGCGAAAAGTGAAATATTATATAACAGCGTGTGCCAGGTGCTTAAATCAGTGAGCTTTTGTAGCGCTACAAACGCTTACAAAACCTAACCGATTTCAGCACCCTGGTGCCATTGTATGTGAGGATGTGTAAATATGCCGCCGGGATATATCTTTTTATTCCACATATAATAAATAATAAATACCTGACACAAAATGTATTGGTTGGGTAAAAAGTTTAATACATATTTTGGTCTTTGATCTTTGATTGTATTATAATTTAATTAATTTAAAAACTCAGTTAAGCTCATGAGCATTGTTAGCATTAGCATATTTATAAATTCGGAACGGCGCCTAATTTCTCTTGGCGCCGTGGGGCCTTGCCCCCCCCTGGCCCACCCGGTAGCTACGCCACTGCTCATACATTAAACCCTCAAACTCACACAGATTGCGTCAGTATTATCGCACTTCTGTCGCCGAAACAAAAATAAAATACCTAAGTACTATTTGGTGCCAATAACTTTATGAATTAAGAACTTCACAAATAAAGGACTAAATAGGATTGCGGTTCAATTTACGACGTATAAGGCGGCAAATTCATTATTGGATAATCGCAGTCTTTTAGATAAAGGGTATAAATGTTTATCCCTTTTAACTTCGTGACATCGAAGGGCATTTGTAGAAGGGTTGATGTAGATATAACAGAAGATGAATTATTAAATCATTGTTCGAACAGGGATAAGATTGAGATTTTAAGTGTCAAGACATAAATGAATAGGAAAGTGGTCAAAGATGGGAATGTTTCCTATGTCCCCACCGGTACAGGTTTATTTACTTTTCTAGACCTTATAACTCCTAAATATGTTAACTTTTATTGAATTTAATGTTTCTGTGTATATTGCTCCCGTTACACAGTGTTATAAGTGTCTGCGTTACGGACACACAAGAAATAATTGTAAGGGCAAGGAAAGGTGCTTTAATTGTGCGGCTGATAAACACTTAGAGGAAAATGAATCATTTACTTGTAAAACTAGTTGTTTTTATTGTAAGGAAGACCACAGGTTAACTCATAAAAAATGCTGCGAACATTTAAGACAAGTAAATATTAAACAGTTAATGGCATTAGAAAATGTAACTTTCTTTGAGGCAAATGAATTGGTTAAAAGAAATTATATCTCGAAGGGAGATTATGTGTATAATTCTAACGATTTTCCCTTAATTAGAAAAAACACTGAACTGAATTTTTCAAAAAAAAAAAACATCTGATGATTCCTTTACTCCTGCAGAAAGGAGAACTCAATATTTTCGCAACAACCCGACTAAAAGATCGTTTCAGCAAATTCTTTCTACAGATAACAATAAAAAAAGAATCATTCAAAAAGTGTACGACCGACAGGCCCATGAAGAAAATTTATATTTTCCTAATTCAAGATCACAACCCTTGTCACATCAAGCATCACAATCTTTGCCGCATAACTTGTCTCAAATTCCATCAAACTCTAAATTTTCCATGCCATCAACTAGTGCACGTTCACAGATTTCTTTTGATCATAATAATTTTGATTTAAATACAGTTTTAATTTTTTTACGAAACACCTCAGACATTAACAAAAATATCTGTAGGGAGCTACTCATGTTCGAGACGTTTCCAGAGCCATATATGGACCTGGATCAACTCTCGGACGGGTAGGTAAGTAATTAGGTTGGTTATTTCCTTTCCTCCATAATATGTTCGTTGCATGATACCTTTTCAATAATAAGCATGAACTATAAAATAAAACTAAAAATAATACAATGGAACGTTCGTAGTGTACGTTCAAACTTAGAAAATATTAACAATTTAATTATGGAGGAGAGACCAGATTTACTATTACTTAATGAAACCTTTCTGACACCTGACCGGGCCTTTAATCTTAAGGGTTACAATGTAATTAGGCAGGATAGACCTGATGGCTATGGTGGCGTGGCCATTTTTGCGTTAAGGGTAACATGATTTACAAAGTTGGTAAAACATTTTGTTCAGAAAATACCCAGTATATTGTATTAAAAATCGGTTTGTTAATTATTATTAATATTTATATTAATACGAACTTAGTGGTTGAACAATCTTTGTTAGAAGCGCTTGTGACAAAAACAATTATTATGGGGGATTTTAACTGTCACCACCCTTTATGGGATAAGTCGCCTATAAATAGAGGCAGAGGAATTAAGTATAAGCGATTTCCTTTTAAAAAATGATCTTGTGGTTATGAATGATGGTTCAGCCACCCTATTAAATAATGTAAGAAATAATAACGTTAGTGCAGTAGATATTACCTTAGTTGGGAATGAGATAGCATTGTGTTCCAATTGGACCACGATAAAGGATTGCGGTAACAGCGACCATTTTCCTACAATTTTGACTTATAACTGTATGGGTTTTGATATAAAAGAATCAGTGATTAATACTTATCTTTTAAAAAATTTTAAGAAATCAAATTGGGAAATGTATTATGATAAAGTTCTCACACAGTTAGTTTTGGCTAACGATGATAATATAAATTACAACAAATTAATTGAAATTATGAATTTGCCCGCTGATGAAGCCATCCCAAAAAAACATTGTGGAGTAGTTGGTAGTAAGGGCAATCCATGGTGGGACAATGAGTGTTCCCTTTGGATTCAGGAAAGAAAAAAAAGTATAGAAAAATTTTACAATTTTCCTTCTATAGAAAATTATATTAATGTTAAAAAAACTGTGGCTATTACTAGGAAAAGACTAAAAATAAAGAAAAAGGAGAAGTTCATTACCTTAAACATTGCTAATTGCTCTTATGTATAGAATAAAATTAAAAAACTTTCTTGTAAAAATAATGCTGGTAATAGTGAAGAAATGATTATTAACAATAACATTAAAAAAGATATTCTAAAAAGAATGTAATCGGTTATCATGAGGCCTCTTGTAATAAATGTTGAAATTCATGGGTTTAATACTAAGGAATTGGATTTAGCTTTGCAAAATAAAAAATCGGCTTCTCCAGGCATGGATGATCTAGCATATAGGATGTTTAAAGATCTACCCCGCAGAGGTAAACTAATTTTGATTAATATCTATAACAATATACTGTTGGGTGATTCCATTCCTGAACCGTGGAGAAGTTATAATATCGTCTGTCTGCTTAAGCCCAAGATCCTAGTTCTGCACAAAGTTATAGGCCATTTGTGTTGGCCTCATGTGCCTGTAAAATTTTAGAAGTTATGATTAAAAATAGAGTTGATTGGAATCTGGAACACAACATCTTATCTCAGCAACAATTAGGTTATCGTAAAGGAAGAGGGATTCTTGATAATGCAGCATATTTGTCTACATTTGTTTTTAATGCATTTTTATGCTCAGAAACGGTTCTGGCTGTATTTTTGGATATTAAATCAGCATACGATAATGTTAATATTTATAAATTGTATAATAAAATTAATGACCTAAAGATACCGGTAGAAATAAATAACGTAATTCATAAAATTCTACGTGCTAGATTGTTGTATGCCAGAAATAGCGATGGGTCCTTCTTGGGGCCGTATTTAGCCACTAAAGGTATTCCTCAAGGTTCTCCCTTAAGTACAATTTTATTTAACATTTGAATTTTGAATTGGATTTGGGTGAGGTAAATATTATAGGTTATGCTGACGATTTGGCGATTTTTGTGAAGGGACGAGACATTGATGCTATGGTGGCAAGTATCACTGAAGTTTTGTCAAGGGTTTACGATTTTCTTCAGAATCATGAAATGTGCCTAGCATTGGATAAGTGCGAGACGATTTGGTTTTCCAAGGGACGTAGGAAGAATTGCCCGCCCCCAATTAGGATTGATGGCCAAACGCTCGAATATAAATCTTCAGTTAAGTACTTGGGCATCTTTTTTCATAAAAATCTTAAATGGGACATACATATTGATTATATAGCCAATAAAGCTAAAAAGTCACTTATAATGCTCTATGGTGGATTTAGGGCAAAGAAGGAGAAATTTGGCTTCAGCTTATTTAAGAAACATCGTTTGCATTCAAAATCATACGATTTTAGGCATTATTCTTGAGAGTCGTAGGTATATACTTTACAAATTTGGTCACATTAATATTCATAAGGTCACCTACCTTATAGAAATGTTTGAAAATTACCTTCCTTATATGAATAAAATATATAAATCTATGAATCTACCATGTTATGAAATTGATTTTGATACACTAATTTCGCCAATTAAGATCTTTAATTGTAATATAAATAAACAGAAATTGATGATTAAAGACAAATTTCTTTCAGCTACAGAGAAATATAAATATACTTTCTCTTTTGTTTATACTGACGCTTCAAAAAGGGATAACAGAGTGGGTTCTGGTATTTCTATACCAGGCCTAAATTTGAAGTTTTCAGCCAGACTTAATGACTTAATTGGTCTTTCTAAAGCAGAGATAATTGCGATTCATGAGGCGGTTAAAGTTATAATTCATAAAAAGATTTCTAATGCTATTATCTTCACTGATTCGAAAAGCGCAATACAAAAAATAAATAATAACCTATTGAATGTCAAAGCAGATTATTGGTCCTTAAGAACTAAACGTGTAATTTTGGATGCAGGAAAGAACGGCTTCGATCTTAGATTGGGATGGATTCCAGGGCATTCGTAAATTCCTGGAAATACAGAGGCAGATACACTTGCCAATGTGGGTAGAATCTTAAATATTCCTAAGGTTATGGATATTGACGCGATAGAGATTTACAATAAGATTAAGTTGCCTCTTAAAGTAAAATTTAAATAAAACTGGTTATCTATAGTAAGTAAGAAAAATTATCAATACTTCTCGATTCAAAGCATTTTTCCAGAGAAAATATGGTTCTCCTTATTGCCATATATAAACCGTAGACATATTACTACTATTATTAGGATGCGCACTGGACATTGTTTAACGGGAGAAATGTTACATAGAATAAATATTAGAGATATCCCTTATTGCGAATGCGGTCGAATTGAAAATCTTAATCATATCTTTTTCGGATGCCCCATTAATGAAGCTGTCAGCTGTCATGATAAATACAGAAAGTTTATTGATCTGCAATTTCCATCTCCTATAACAATTAAGTCTATTCTAGCCAAGATTTCAAGCGAGCCAATCAAACTTTTAATACATTTAACTAATTGCAACAAATTAAAATTGTAATGCTCAACTTGGTAATGACTTGTTTTTCCTAGATGTGCTTCAAGTCAAGTCAAGTCAAGTATGCTTTATTGCCACAGAAAAATTCAAATAAATTTTGTGGACAAAGCTAACTAAAATAAATAAACTAACCATAGTAGGGTAAATACAAAACTTAATATATACAATAATATTTACGATAAAAATAGAACAAGCAATTTTCAAATTGAAATTGGTCACGATTTAACAAAAAAACTATATTACAGAACATCATAAGCAGTTGAACTAGATCCACAGGAAGTACACAAAACATAGGGTAAAGAAACCCAGTGTTATCAAAATATTAAACATACATTATAACGAAGCGTGCTGTTTGAAAAAATAAGGAAGGTCATGTCGGTGAACTTGACTCAGGCAATATGCATATGCTGCAGAGTTGAAAATACCGAGTAAAAGTAAACAAAACATGACTGAAATTGATAGCTTGGTATTTAATTTTGTGTAATTCCTGTATATCCGAAAAATCACTAATTCGTCAAAAAGATAATCCTATACCTATTATAAAAAATATATATAATATAAAAAAATTTCACCGCCGCACATGAAGCCCAAGAAAATTAATGGAGGAAAAAATAAAATCTAATTCACGCAAAACTCATTTATAGAATAATAAGGTCTTTCTAGTAGGTAAGCTTTCGTTTTTTCACGAAATTTAGCAAATGTAGGGATGGATTTAAAATGTAGCGGGAGTGTATTGTATAGCTTCTTGGAATTATAAAGAATATAATTCTTTGTTAATTCAGAGGAGGGAAAAGGAAGGTAGATGTCCTGACTCGAATTTCTTGTTGAGTACTCATGTTGTGGCCTTTCGGGAAATATGGTTCGATATTTGCGTATTAAACAAGTTGTTTCTAAAATAAAAAAAGCAGGAAGCGTAAGAATTTTATATTTTTTAAAGTAGTATTCGCAATGAGCTCTGCCATTAAGACCAAATAAATAACGAATTGCTCTTTTTTGAAGTTTGAAAATGGTACGAAATTGCTCGGTGTTACAGCAGCCCCAAAAGGGACGGCCGTAGCGAAGATGAGATTCAAACAAAGAGAAGTAAGTGAGCCTGGCAGTAGACAGATTTAGTTCCTTCGAAACCGATCGAATTGCGAAGCAGGCAGAAGGAAGCTTTTTTGGTAAAGAATCAATATGTGCGGACCACTGAAAGTTGGCACTAATACTCAAACCTAGGAATTTAGCCGATTCAACGTATTTAATATTGCTGTTGTGAAGTAGCAAAGGTTGTTGTAAGGTTGTTTTATAAGATAAGGCTACCGCTTTATCAACGTTGAAACACAGCCAATTTGAGTCAGACCAAGTTTTGATTGTGACGAGATCGCTGGAGATATTAGAGTGTAGGGAGAAAGTATTAGAATCACTCCAAGTTATGCTTGTGTCGTCAGCAAAGAGAGAAAATTTACCATTGATTTTTAGGTATGTAATGTCATTAATATATATTAGAAAAAGGATAGGCCCAAGAACAGAGCCCTGTGGAACTCCACTGGTAATTAATCTGCAATCAGAATCAGAACCGTTCGCTCTAACAAACTGCTGTCTATTTTTAAGATAAGATTGAAACCAGTTCGAAGGAATACCACGGATTCCATAAAAATATAGTTTTCTTAACAAGATGTCATGACACACACAGTCAAACGCTTTAGCGTAATCACAGAAGACTGTAGCAGTGGGGAGATTGTTGTTAAGGGATGAGTAAACATCGTGAAGCAACGAGAACATGGCGTCATTTGTACACTTGTTTGGTAAAAATCCGAACTGTTCCGGGGACAGTATGCCATGTCTAAGGAGAAATGGCATGAGGCGATTTTTTAATAACTTTTCAATGATTTTAGAGAGTACAGGCAACAGAGCAATTGGACGATAATTGCATAAGACATCCTTTTCACCTCCCTTATGAAGAGGAATAATTATCGCAGTTTTGAGGCATTCGGGAAAAACACCTTTCGTGAAGGACGCATTAATTAAGGAAGCTAGCACATCCAGAATTGGAAGTGGGAGGTTCAAGAAAATTTGAATTGACAGATTATCAGTGCTACAAGCTGATTTACTCTTTATGCTGCTCATTACCTGAAGAAGTTCAAGGCTGGTCACAGGGCTTAGGAAAAAACTATCAGCGACTTTTTTAGAAGGAGGAAGGAACGAGAGAGGGTCGAGAGAAGGAGAAATACCAGAGGTAACATTTTTGCTCACGTTGACAAAATATTCGTTCAAATCATTTGGTTTTGGCATGCTCTGATTCGCGGAATTTGCTTTGCCTCTAAGATCGTTAATAATGGACCAGGCCTCCTTGGATACGTTTTTAGCAGTTGATAAACGATTTTGATAATATAGTTTCTTTGCTGTCTTGATAAGTTTTAGGTAGATCTTCCTATAATTCGAAATGAATTCAAGAACTTGAGTGGAGTTAGTGAATTTTTTTATGTATGAGAGGGAACGCATATTTTTGCACATATGCGTAAGCCTTTCGTAGTCCATGGTTTGTGACGTTTAGGTTTAATGGATGTAAGTGGGAAGGCTTTATTGAATGCATTTATAATTTTATTTAAGAAACCACTAAAGTCAGAATCAAGTTCACCTGATTCAAAATTCCAGTTGGTCTTTAGGCAAATGTTACGAAAAGATGAAAAATTGGAGGCTGAGAAGATTCTACCTAGGTGGCGAGTTTTTTTTTGAGGGCCTATAAGAAGTATTGAATTTGGAGATTACTGCCTCATGATCTGAGAGACCCGCGCTAGTTACTGTCGATTGGACATCAGTTGAAGGAAAGTCGGACGCTACATAGTCAATGATAGAAGAGGAATAGTTTGAGATCCGAGTTGGAGAGGTTACATGCATTGAAAGACCAAAAGAGTCAAAAATAGAAATTAATGATTTTTGGGCAGCACAGCCTTTCACCGGCAGACCATCTAACAAGCTTAGCAGGTTATCAAAGGACAATTGAACATCGGAATTTGGCACTCTATATATACAAATTATACAATGGAAAATTCAAAGTAGTTATCCGATTGGAGATGATCAAATTTAGTTACAGGTAAAAAGCCCTCGCTCAAGGAAAGAATCAGTGTTCCCCCATGCGCCGAGTTTTTCCGATTATATCTGGCTATTGTGGAGTACTTTTCAACATAAAGCGGTTCATTCTCACTCAGCCAGTGCTATGTAATTGCAACTAGTTGGGGGAACCCTGATTCCTCTAAAAACAAAAACAATTCATCAGTCTTATTTCGCAATGAGGCAATATTAATAAGAACCATACTAAGCCTGGCGTCAGGATTAGTGGAATCTAGTCGCTCAGGACACGTCAAGCTGCTTAGAAAAATTTCTTCGGGAAGCCGCTGGAGAAGTATTTTTGGTGACCCTTTCTGGACTTCTGAAGCTGAAACGTCCTCTCGGAAACAACATGCGATCTGTAGGAACAAAGATCTTCCACTTCAGTGTGTTTAAACCCATATGCGGCATGAAAGTCGTGGTAGACCTTACGTAAAATGTCATCCTGGATTGGCAGTCTTTCAGATGCTAGGAATAATCTGATGCTTATGTTGGTAAATCCCTCATAGCATACCGAGGCAGGTTGGTCATACAAATAGGCAAGGTACAACCTAATGGCTCTGAAGATGGCAGGTTCCCTTAGCATTGCCATAAGGAAACGATTACTAGAGTCGTTAGACTTACTGGCGGCCTGTGTTAATTTAACTGTTGGGGGAGTCAGCGGGTCCAGAGAGAAGGATGGTTTATGGGATGATTCCTTAGACAGTTTAATTTTGACATCGTTCACAAGGGCATTAGTTTTGCAAGCAGCGATAGCTTGTTTGTCAGAAGTTACAGTAGTTACCTTGTGCGTGTTAGCTTCACTGACTGGAGAAGGAAAGTCCCGCAGAGTGCCAGAGGTCGGACTGCTAGTCATTTTCGCCATGGTGGAGGGAGTTCGATAGAGCTCTGTAGTTTTCTTTAGTTTTGTAGTTTTCTGAGGGATTTCAGATTCCGATGACCACCTAACTTGAGCCCCGGGTGGCCAGATATTGATGCCGAACAAATTCTCAGCGGACTTTCTTGATAGGATCCCTATTTTAAATGTAGATCCTATGGAGTCATTGCAGTGACTGACCAGGTTATAGCATCGAATAAATTCTGATGTTTTCAACTTTTCCTTCACATAGTGCACGATATTATTTGAAGTAAATCCTGCCGGGAGGTGTTCTACGATCACATAGTGCCATCTTTGGGCACTTCTATAAATTGCGAAATTGGAATCGTCTGGGATTGAGGAAACTTCAGTAGGCAGTTCCATTTGAGTGGAAGATGAAACAAATGCCGTTGACGTAGTTTGGGTGGAGCACGACGTAGAAGTAAAACGTGTCATCGTAGGTAGAGCACTATGTTGTTTTGGGTTAGCAATTTTAAAATTTAAGTCCCTAACCAAGGTGGTAACATTTGCAAGGCTACTTTTTAAGTTGTCAATACCCTTCTTAATATCAGCGGACGAGGAATCTTGCACCTGGATCTTGATGGATTCCTCTGTATTGTTGAGTAGAATTTGGGAAATAGTAAAAACATTCTGTTCCACTTCCCTTACCGATTTCAACAGAGAATGAGGGTTACAAATGGAGAACACCTCCGACATTTTGTGAATATCGTCTATTTTCTTCTCCAAAAGGTTCCATTTAGATTCGTTATTCAATAAAATATCATACATCTCAGAAATAGTCGGTACACTGTTTGATAATTTACTCACACGGTCAGCCAGCGAGTCAAATATCTCCTGAGGAACCTGATTTTTTGATAAGTTGGAAATTTTGTCGTTGAGATATCTCAAATTTGGAGAGTCACACAGGGCATAAAAGAAACGTAGGTGGTTAAATTTCTCCAGCAGCAAGGTCTTGATAGTGACTTTGTCAAGGCCCGTACACTGCATACAGAAATATCTGCGACATTCACCACTGCAGCGCACTTTATTATATTTGTCCTTAAATTCTTTAAGGCAATTGTCGCACTTGTACATAGACATTTTCTTGAATCGTAAGTAGAAAAGAAAGAAAAAAAAAGAAATAAATAAATAAAAATACGAACGAAAGCAAACAGAAGAATTGACGCGTATTGGGTGACTGGGCACGAAAATTAAAACAAAACAAAAAAAAAAACCGACGGTGCGGAGCACAACAAACCCGACTGAACCGCACGACGGTCAAACACACTTCTTAATGTATCCATCATCCATGTATGTTATACTAACCTAGCCCAATCATCGTAGACTGCTTGATGCTGCATTGTTTTTACGCTTGTCTCACAGCACTTTTGGTTATGTAAAGTAATAAATTACATAAAATTATTATTATTAAATATTATAGATGGTCACGTGATGGTTTAGAGTCAGACACTACGTGGTCATCAAGTAATGGAGCTGGCAATTGCCTAGGAGCAACGCCATAATCAAAACCTGGAACCTGGAATGATGTACGTTTAGTTAGCATTATTCTTATATTTCAACATTTTCCCTCTCAAATTATTACCATTCTTACCTAACTTGTTGGCAAAGTATTACTTTCCGCACTCGTTAGGGAAATAACTATTTTGGCAATATTCGATATCCTAAAAAAACATAAGGACTAGCCGATAGTGTCTTAAAATTAAGCGAACCGAAGAAATAATATCTTTTTTATCGTTTTACTTAATGGTTTTATGCCATAATACAATTTATGTGATTGACTTAATTGTCAATGTCGTTTGGCAATTGTTTGTTTCTCCTCTAAATATTCCAGAAACAAATAAAAATTGGTATGCGATGTATTAGATGTAATGCTAAGGTTTAATTCCATTATCCAGCAATACATAAGACTCCCAATTAAAAAAATAAAACTGAATGCTATGTTTTTGGGGCTTCTTGTATGAGATTAGGACAATGGGTTTAAGACTCTCTTTGTGAGAAAAATCCTGATAAACAAACTGTTAAATATTCACTTATTATGCATAAAATGCTATAGGAAATTAATAATGTAATGTAAGTACGCCACATATAAAAAGCCCTATTTGTTTAAAATCGAAGATATGAGTGCATGACCTCATTAAGCAAGTTGAAAAATCTGAATTCACATAAACAAAAAATAAAGAACGTATGGAATCCTTGTTCCCAGATGTGATATCAGGCAACCAACTGGTTTATTGGACATAGTAGTTGACATGGTGGCGTGGTACCATGCTGGCTGGGATTTAATTTAATATGGGTCGTGTATGTAACTACGGAGGCGATATTTATAATATATTTTCACTTTCGATGAAAATTTTAGTGGCTATTAGTTAGATACAACATATTTCTCTGAAAACTACATTGTCTTTGAATATAATCTGATATAAATGGCAAGTAGCTATCAAGGATAATAACATGAATGTGTGACAAGTGAGAGTTAATTTAAGTCAAATTTTCTTTTCATTTGGAATTTCCCTAGTGCTTGATTCACTACCGGAAATCGAGAGCAAAAAATATTTTCGGCGATTAATTAAAAAACGAGGGAGATTCGGTAAGAAAATTTCACACAAACACCAAATCTTCACAGCTTTTAGTATTAAGCCGAATTTCCTTTAAAGTTATTAAAAATCAAAGTCGGTCAATAATGGAAGTTGTTGCCCAGTTAATTGTAAGATATTTCGTGAGAAACTTGAAAATGTTACGTTTTCAAGAAGAAAAGGTAGATAATATAAGAAGAAGTAGAAAATCAATTCCAAGTAACACACAGCGATCCACGGAAAACGTGTGGAAACAATTTCTAACATTTTGCAGTGAGAAGGCATATAATATTTAGGATAAAACTGTACAGACGTTTGCTGAAATATTCAAAAGTATAAGTACCTACGTGCTTAATTTGAAGAAAATACTTTTGAAGATTCCAAATTAAGTGTTATGAAGGTAATGTGAAACTTTACGGCCAAGCAACTATTTTGCAGTAAATACCAGATCAACCTTGATCCATTTTCTGATATAAAATTTGTAGCTGCGCGCGACACAAAACGACGTCAACTGCAACGTAACCCAACTAAGAGAAAGTTAGTTCAATACCACTGCATCAACTTAAGAAGAATTTAGTAAAATTTTGGAAATATTGGATGAAGCAACACCAGAAGGCTGACAACGAGTAATCTTGGAAAGGTGGAAGAGCTGCGGCCATCTTTTTAATAAAGAAAAAAACAGCCTGGTAATTTTGCTGGAAGGATTGAATATAATCCAATTTTTTATGTTCGGCACACGCACAAAGGAAAATCTTATAGCACTCAGAGGTTCGTGTGTGTAGAAGATCGAGGATGTTGGACTTGAAGCCCTGTAGGTTGTAATTTTCCGGTAAGACGTTACTCGGAAGTCCATTCCAGAATGAGGCAATCCTCCAGACAAAGGAGTCCCGCAACAGCGATGTCCTAAGTGTTTGCAACTGAATCGTATGTTGATGAGCAGCTTGTGTTTAATGGGTGTTTCTATTTAGCACAACTCTGGACGGAATCATAAGTGCCAGCTCGTTGGAACACCTTTCGTAGTAGTATCGACACTAAAGAGATAGGTCCGCCACTTTTCTTCGATGTTCAAGGCTACCAAGCTCTTTAGTCAACTCTGGGTCATCCACAAGACGCCCTGCTCTCCTGTCTATGGAATCTAATCTCCTGCGCAAGTGTTTGGGTGCCGAGCTCCATACATGGGAACAGTATTCCAGAGATGGTCTTATCAGGGCCTTATAGAGCAGTACGAGCTGATGACGCGTAGACACCTTTTTGCTCTATAAAGTGCTCCTAGCTTTTGTGCTGCTGCCTTGACGATTTTGCCAAGACATGTTGTTTTCTACGTTGATGCCTAGCAAGCTTATGGGTGAGGCCAGAGTCAGTGTTTGTCCTGTTATTGATAAGCCAAGTCCTGCGGTGTTTGCTTTTTTAAGAAGACAGCTGTTAGAGTCTTTCCTGCGTTAAACCGGACATTGTTTTCCTCACCCTATTCCACGATGAAGTTCATATCCTCATTGATGGCAACAATCTGATTTGTTCGCTCTCGTTGGGCACGAGCAGTGGTAATTGAGGTCCGCGACGTGGATAAGGATATACGCCATATTAGCGATCGCTTATGTTGTCTGCTGATTCGACATATTTTAAAATCTGTCATTGATCAGTTTCTCCATGACTTTGGACACAACGGGAACTAAGGCATTTCGACGGTAGTTATTTGGAATAATTTTCTACCTTCCTTCGAGATTGGTTGCACCTGAGCGCATTTCTAGCTAGAAGGAAAGCATGTAGTTTAGTATGATAGGGAGAAAAGCCTGCAGAATGGAGCTGTTAGTTCAGCAGCACACTTCTTAAGCACTATTGCGGGAACGCTATTCGGCCCTGTGGCTTTGCTAGTGTATAGGCTTTTGAGAATTCGTTTCACTTCGCGTTGAGGAAATACCATCAGACCTGGAATTGATGAGTTCACTTTCGAGATAGTAGGGGGAGTCTTTCCTTGAGGATCTAAAGTAGAATTTGATGCAAACATGTCAGCAAGAATGTTAGTTTTTCTTTGGCCGTTTCCGTTATTGAGCCACCATCTTTGATCAATGGTGGGATTGAGGTCTTTGAGAAACCTTGATTGACAGCTTTGGCAACTGACCAAAAGGATCTTGATCCATTAGGACAGTTGTAGAGCTTGTTCTCGATCTGTTCGTTATATCCCTCCTTACTCCCGCCAATGGTCCGCTTACACTGGTTTCTAATCGTGATGAATATATTTCGATTTTCGGGTGTCAGATCTCGGCGCCATTTGCGGTGGGCAGCATTTTTAGCATTGACCGTCCTTGAGCAGTTTTTCCCAAATCATGGATTACTGTTTGAGATACGTGTCATAGAGGAGGGGTAAAAGCTTCCTTACCACCTAGGATAACTTGAGTTATCTCCTTAGCAGATTCAGATGGGTTTTGATTCCCAAAGCAGACTCTCTCCAAGGAAAAGGAAGATAAAGCTCGCGAAGATCACACCACTTTGCAGATTTGTAGCTGTGACTCCTGTGCTTTGATGCTAAAACCTCACACGGTGGATCAAAAAACTAGCCAACAGTAAGTGTAGGGTTTCTAAAAAGTTAATTGAAAAAAGAAGAAACTAAATTAAAAGTGATAGATTGTTTTTAACACCAAACTCCAACTGGAAGCATCCACAATCCAAATGGTGGTATAGAATAACTATACGTCATTGAGTTTAAAACACTCGAACGAAGAAGATTTGGACTATCGATAATATAAATTTTCTTCTTATAGCTCAATACGTCACATAAAATCACTGTTGCAAATAATATTCCAGGCAAGGATTTTCAAATTTGAAAATGGCACATTTCGTCAACTAAAACGCATGAAAAAATTGCAGATCCCTTTGTCATTGGTGAATACTTGGCCTTACTAAAAAAATACTAGAATATCTTGAACTTCACGATCTCCCAATCAAATTTGGAACATGGATAAAACCAGTAATTATATACATGGATCCCTCGAAAATAAAAGTAGTTGCGAAAAGGGAAAACTATGCACTAGACTAATATGTTTAGACCAGTGAGAGAAAATACTACTATACTTTCACTTGTCAATGCACCGGAAAGTCCGTGTTTGCAGCTAGCGCCAAGCCAGCTTTTTTCGGTCCACACATAAGCACTCCTTCGTCTTCTCCACTCCAACGTATCCCTTTGCTATTTGGCGTCAGTTTTATCCTGCTTTCTCTCTTATATCGTCAATCCACCTTCTTTGTGGTCGTTCGATGCTTCGTTTAAAGAGTATAGGTCTGGTCTCCATTGTAGAATGTGTTTTGGGCATTATGTATTTTCCTGTCTGGCTACGTGTCCTGCGCAAGTCCACATTAAATTGGTGATACGTGCTCTCACATCCCATACCTTAGTGCCGTCGTCTTATTTCTTTGTTTCGTACATGATCTCGAAGTGATATTCCCAACATAATTGGCTCTATTGCTCTCTACGTGCTGATAAGTTTTTTGGCTGCTCTAACAGTCAATGTGGTGGTTTCCATTGCATATGTCATTACCGGAAGGATGCAGGTGTTAAATATTTTTGTTTTCAGGTTTATGGGAATCTCCGGGTTTTTAAGAACGTATCCCAATCTTCCAGTGGCCCCCAATGTCATTCTCACCATCCTACTCGTTTCCGCCTGTTGGGTTTCTTTGCCGAGTTCAATTTGTTGGCCTATGTATGCATATTCTTCGACTTTATCAATTTGGTTTTCCCCAACATATATCGTTGCTTCGTCTGAAGCTAGTATCTTAGTTTTGAAAAGGTTCATGCTCAGTCCTATCCTTTCCGAAGCTCCGTTAGTATTTGTTGAAGTTCCTCCAGGTTGTTGCTATCAGGACTACGTCATCGGCAAATCGAAGGTGGCTAAGGTATCTGCCATCTATTCCTTTTTGTTCCCATGTCATTTGTTTGAAAATATTTTCTAACGCTAGTGTGAATAGTTTCGAAGAAATCGTATCTCCCTGTCTTACTCCTCGCTGAATAGGTATGCTTTGTGTTTGAAGTTCTTCCCCAATTTTAACTTGTAGGGTTGTTTTTTCGCAAATGTATTTCAGAAGATCCCTATATCTCGAGTCTATTCTCGCGTTATTCATAGCTTGGAATATGTCCCATAGTTCTATAGAATCGAATACCTTGCTATAGTCGACGAATATTAGGTGAATGTTAACATTGTATTCGGTACATTTTTCAATTAACATTTTGACATTATGTATTTGTTCAATGGTGCTGTAGCCTTTGCGGAATCCTGCCTGCTCTGGCGGCTGGTAGGCATGGAATTTGTTTGTAAGTCTATTTGTGATAATTTACATGGATGTGGCAAAAGGCTTATTGTACGGTAATTTTCGATATTTAATTTGTCACCTTTTTGCATAAAAGAATAACTTGAGCGTTCCGATTGTCTGGGATCTTGCTGTTTTGTAGTCATTTATTCATTAAAATACTTATAGGTTGTAGAGTTGTAGATTCCCCAAGTTGTATTATTTCCTGGGTTATTCCATCTTCATCAGGAGCATGACATCTCTTCATTTGGGCCAAGGCGTGTTTGACCTCATCCATTTTTATGTCTGGGATCTCTTCCGAACCTACATTTATGATGTTTGATGTGGTATTACTTGTTGCTGTAATAGTTGAGGTAAAGCTAAGTTTGGTGTAGAAGACTTCCACAATTTGGACCATCTCGTTTTTTCCATTTTTCACTTCACCGTGAATGTCCTTCAGTTGCTGTATATTTGTTTTACCTATTGAGTTGATGGATCTAATTATTTTCAGAATTTTGTTGTTTTCTATTACCGTATTTATGAGTTCTGTATTGTATTTCCTGATGTCTGATGTTCTGTATTGTTTTTTCTTGATTTGTTTGCTTATGTTCTGGAGTTCCTTTTCTCATGCTTCTTCGTTCTCTCATCATGTCTTTGGTTTGTTGTAATATTTTATGTTTCCTTTCTTCCTTATGGTGCAGATCTTCTTTGTCGCAGTTTTAATATCATTTCGAATTTTACTTTCTATTTCATCCATTCCCATTTTGGTAAGTATGTTCGTTGGTGAGAGTTTCTTCTTTAGGTTCTGCGGATATTTGCCTTCGCTTTGTTTTAGTTCCTCTAATGTTAGAAAGTGCTTTGGTTGTATTAGTTTATTTCTTTCTTTTCTGATGTTCATGTTAACCTTTGCCCGAACGAGTCTGTGGTCGCTACCCAAGTCAAATTTGTTCAAAACACTCACATCGGAAATAATATACCTTCTATTGGTAATAATATAGTCGATCTCGTTTTTGGTACTCTGGTCAGGGCTCTTCCATGTCCATCTACGACTCTCTGGATTTTTGAAAAAGGTGTACATATAATATAGGTTTTCGTTTTGGAGATAGTTTGTCAGGGTTTCTCCCCTTTCATTAATCGTGCCATGTCCAAAGCTTCCTCTATTATGAACGTTATCTATATTTCTTTTTCCTAACTTAGCGTTGATGCTGCAAAAATGTGCATTTTCCATTCTTCTAGCCAAAGTAATTTCTTCGTATAGTTGATCTATTTCGCTGTCCGGTGAGT
Organism: Pissodes strobi; assembly: GCA_016904865.1. Taxonomy (NCBI): domain Eukaryota; kingdom Metazoa; phylum Arthropoda; class Insecta; order Coleoptera; family Curculionidae; genus Pissodes; species Pissodes strobi. The sequence continues at coordinate 378,228 of MU182175.1, read as the reverse complement.
TGCTGGTTGGAGCATATATTTGAATAATTTGTAAGTTGTATCTTTTGTTTATTTTCAGAATTATGTAGATGACTCTATCTGATATTGAGTTCATTTTCAGGATTTGGTCTTTTATTTTCTTGTTGACCAGAAGAGCTACGCCGCCTAAATGTGTGTTGGATTCTGTATTGTTTAGGCAAAGGATTTGTTATGACCTTAGCACAGTGCATGTTTGTTGCTCCGGCCTTCTTGCGCCAAGTGGTGGATGGAAAAGGAACATTTCCAGAACTATTTTGAAAAATTCTTATTTTCAACAATTAGGGAATTTTTATGTTTAAGGTTTTAGAACTAGCTAAAGATGAGGACGTCACTGTCCTCAAAATTCTTCCCTTAGATCCCACTTGCTGTACCCACTAGATCTACAGTTCTTATGTTAGTAAAAACAAGTCGGGATAAAAAACTTGTCATTTGTCACATACAAAATCAGGGCAAAAAGACACCCAAGAGCATATTTTCTAAACTTGCCAGAGGCGTTTGGCTAGAAACAAATCCACAGATTATTACGAATGGTTTTAGAAAAGTTCGTATTTTGCCATTTCAAAGACAAGTATCTTCCATCAACCGAAGGAATAATGCACTAGTGACAATGACAATGTAAAAGGACATTCTCTTAAAGCTATCGACATTGTGGTCGATGAGAATAAAGCCGACTAGACGAAAAATTTAACATCTGAAATTTAAAACTCAGACGAATAGCTACTGGAGTCGAAATAATAACCTCTGAAGAAGTAATTAGCATTCTTAAAGAGCAGGGTGCAGGTCCATCTAAGACAAATTTGAAAATCATAATGAAATGAAAGGATACTGATGAAGATGATTCCCTTATAAAAAAATATAGATAGGACATTGGGTATTAGTGAAATATGTTGGGAAAAAACAATTAAACATTACGTCTAAAGAGTACAGGAAAAGACCAACGATTTCGAAACTCAATGGAATAGTATATTGTGTAACTAGGAGGAAAAGCAAAACATTCCTGGACGACTGTGGTAGTTGCTGGACGAGGCGCAGCCGAGGCCAGCAACACAGGAGTCCAGGAATGTGCTTTTCCTACGAGTTGCACATACTATTTTTTATCCGATCGAAATTAATTAGAATACGTACTTACATACATAGAGCTAAATATTACTGTAAATAAAAACGTGTTTTAAATTTAAACTCAACATAATATCAAGTTTTGAATCGAGCGAGCTTGAAGTTTATTACGTAGCTACGGAAACTACAGCTAAATGTTACTTTTGATAGACGTCAGATCTGACAAACAAGGCGTTTGAATATGACAGAAATGTTACATTCCCGGCCTAGGACGGGAATGTTATATTCCCGGACTGTTATTTTCTATTGTTGTATAGTTATTGCATGTTGCCAAGCAACGAATACAATATACTGGAATCATGACTTTTGCGGTGAGAAAACACATCGGAAAGGTGTCGTTTTTCGTCCGATCGGATAAAAAATTGCTTTCCGAAAACACTGAGAGAATCAAATATGTCTGAACAAATTGTGGTGTTGATTTTACCTCGCCCAACTGTTGACCGTAGTGGAACAATGTTTTCGGTTTCAATTGGTATTGATTATTTGATTCAAAAAGTTAATTTTCTAAGCACTTATTTGTATTTTTGTTAAAATGTTATTTTTCCTAAATTAAAATCTACTTACCTACTCAAGTACTTTTCTGTATTTGCATTTGCTATCTCTTTTTCAAAAATAAAGATTTTTCTTTAAAATTATGGGATGGTAGGTAGGGCACTACGTATCTAAATAAACTTTTTATACCATTATTGTCATTACCCGAGAAAGTAGGAACTCTGCATTTAATTTACATTTTTCTTCCTTGCAAAAACCATTCTTAATGTTTAGTTTTATAGACTGTGTTTTTACCTATCGTACCTAAGCTATATAAAAATTTAAACCCTTCTACAAATATCGGTTTTTGGATACTCTTCATTTTATATTAACTCTGTAAAAATCCGTTTCCTTTTACTCCACCTAATCTATATTTTTTACTCAATTCTCAATTGATTTCCTGATAAGATATATCAATCATCCATAACAATCCCCAAAACTTTTTATTTTGATACTAGACACTATTGGTTTATAAGCAAACTAAGGTATTTAAAATAATATTCATTATGTTGTTTTTAATGCATTTTCAATTTATTTTAAGCCCATAAACCTATCGGTTCAGTATTATTTCTAAGATAATATACGGGTAGCAAATTTAAAAAAGAAATAAATGCTATTAAACACAATCATATATCAACAAAACCAGTGGCGTAACTACCATAAGACAAGTAAACGCAATGCGTTGGGGCCCCCCAGGCTTGGGGGCCCACTCATCCAGTGCCTAATGTTGAAGGTTTCTGTCAACTTAATCTGTCAAGCAAGGATTATTTTTAATTAAGTTCTGCATAATTTAATACCTAATGAAAAATTTGGTAACATCAGCATCGCGACACTCGTCAGTCGCAGATCAGGATTAGTCCTGATTTGATTCGCAGTGAGCGCCAGTGTCTTTTGGTTTGACATTCCGGGACTCCCGTTTTGTTGACATATTTTAACCTGTTGCCAAGAGCATTACCTTACCATTATCTTATAGTTTTAGTATTTGATACGCTAATTTTTCCTACGTTTTAAAAATGAGTGACCAGAAAAAAAAATATATAAAAGCGCCCGCAATTAAAAGAAAACTAAAAAAAGAATTGGAATTAGAGAAAAATTGCGAAAATATTTTATGTTCGACGAAATCGCAGTCTGAGCCAAATTTGAAACCATTACGTCCATTTACAATAATTATATTTCTCAAGACGAAGATCACACAGAATATTTGATCGGTATAACACAACTTCAGGTGGCTAAGCCACAGGCATCAGCACAAGCGACTTAATTTTTCTGTGTGCTAAAATTAAAAAGTTCGATGAAGCTGAAATATCGTCAGATGCCGTAATATCAAGTAAAGACACAATACTCTACTCTAAAGTGATTTAGGTCATTTTGTTAATAAACCATTAAGATGTAAATGTGTAAAAAAAATTAAAAAATTGAGCATTCAAGTAAAATTAGGGATGAAATAAAAGAAGCTGGGCGTATAAAGAAAAGTATACTAGATTTTGAGTTGAGTTGGTGTTCTTATCTATTAGGTTACATTATGTGTTATCAGAAGTGAATTTTATTTCCAAAACTTTACAAAAAGAAACAATTGCTTTGGACGAAGCTAGTTCTGTTTTACTAAGAACAAAAAGCAATGTGGGAAAACTACCGTCAACGCTATAATGAGGTTCTAAAAGAAGCACGAACAACTGCTTTGAAATGGTACATTCCAACTAATTTTAAGAGTATCTGATGAATAAACTTTAGATCATCGTTTTGATTCCAGGGAACATTTTTAAGTGAAAACTTCTTTAGGTGCGCTCTGCACTTTTTTTTTGTGGGGGTTGAATGAGACCGAGCCGTCACGTAACGCCGTCACATAACGTAACGTAAGGCTGCATGTCCCCGTACAGGTATAGGGCTGAAATTTTCAGGGGATGTAGCCGGGGTAACAAGAAGATCCTGGACGAAAACGGGACTCCGTACCCCACCCCGTTTGGCCAAGGGAGGGTGCCACATGGGGGGACCACCTTAGACCATACGGTGGGCACCGGGGCTCTAATCCTCTAATTTACGGGGGGATTTGGGGGTATCTCTACAACGAAGACTCGGATCGAAATTCTGACAAACGATGACCCCGCTTGTTGAAGTTTTCACTTGTATCGTGTGGTTTAAGCACACACAAAATTTTAATTTTTTTAAATTGGTGTTTTTTTATCAGCTATTGACATTATACAGTATCAGTTAACAACTAGATTTACAAGGTTAAATAAGATAAGTGGTATCTTTTTCTTTTGCAACCTAAAAATCTCATAAATGCAACAAAGTCTAAAATCCTTAAAAGCTACAATCAACAAAAATATTCTCAAATCATATTGCAAAATTTCTCTTTTACAATTTATAAAAACAGAGTTAAATCAAGAAATGACTGCAAAAAAAATGTTGATTTGAGCAAATTTACATTGACCCATTATTATTTTTTACCATGCCGATTATATTTGTGTCAGCTGAAGAATCTTTTAGTAAACTATTTAAGGAATCAAATAGGGCATGCAAGATCGATTTAAATATTTAAATCTTTAATTTCAGTAGAAAGTGAAGCTCCCAACAAATTAGATCTTAAATATGCATATGAATTTGCAGTGTGTAAAACGAGAAAAAGTAGTTTTAGATTTTAATAAGTTTAGTCGAGTGTTACTTTAAACTTCTTAAATTTCATTAATATTTCCAACTTCGTTAATAACTATCGCTTGGCTAAGATTTAAAGTTATTTTAGAGTTTTGCCTGGTTGTTTAATTTTTATTTAGTATTTGTGAGTTGTGACGGAAAGGGGGGCCTACTTATGTATTTTGCGTTGGGGCCAAAACATTTTAGTTACGCCACTGAACAAAACATTCCCAAACAATGTCCTCTCTAGGAGCGTGATTTATTCTAACTTTCTTGAAAGCTTTAAAAAAAAACGTACGTTCATTGCCTTATTATTTCTTAATCTGAATATAAATCCTCCACTTTAAGTTAACACAATTTCCGCTTTTCCGAGTACCACTTCTCATGTGAGTGCACTTTGAATTAGCGCCCGTTAATATTAACAAAGTTCCAATACGTGTTTCAGTAAAACACGCCCTCGTATCGCTTTTAACCAATCGGTACTGAAGCTGCGGTACTTAAGCTTGGTTGCATGCAGGTAAGTGGTATTTACTGCTGCATGCGCTTATATTTATTTTCGGAATGCTAGAATGCAATTTGGCATGGCAGAAGTAGTGATTTCGTTCGTCATTGTTAAGATAAACGCGTTATGTTTTGTTTTTTATATTATATAACAGGATATATATCAACAATTCAGAAAATTGCGTATATAAGTACAAATTAGGAAGAGTAGACGCATACGATGATAAAATTAAGATTAGGTATTTTTAAAAGAGAAACAAAAGTTACCTTGTGGATGCACGTTGTGACTTAGAAATTTTGTTTATTTCCTTTAGTTTGGGTTAGTACATGCTAGCGACACGTAATTAAATAAAAGTTACATATAACAAATTTCATTCGCGACAGATGTAACCCATCAAACAAAATAAAAAAATTGAGGGCAGTTTATTACCTCCAAGTCAAGATACTACTAGATGTAAGATTATAAACCTAAAAAGAATGGTTGGAGTTTGATCGACAGTACCTACTTTAGAGCTATAATGGTTTGAAGGGTCGCAAATTTCTCCAACATTGGAAGATATTATTGTAGAACCTACGAGAAGACCTGCAAATATTCAATCAGACGACAAAGACGAAGGAAAAGAAATGTTTGAAGATTCTAGTGATAAAGAAGCCAACCTAGATGATTAAAGATATTTGTTACCTATTTTCTTTTATATGTCTACTTTTTCGTGTTAGATGCAATAATAATTTATATTTCTAGAGCTTATCCTCTTTCCATTTGTTATTTAATTTTATATTTATGTTTAGTTGTATTACCTATTTTCAAAAATATTTTTATTTTTTGTTGGAAGATACATAGTAATGAAACAATCTTTGTATATCATGGAAAATTAAATCCAAAGGGACTTCTATAAAGAGCGTAACAGAGCGCCTTCGGCCGTAGCCATCATCAGTGTTACCTGAAAGTAAGTAAAAAACCCCCTGTCAGTGCAGAGTCAAAGAATGTTGTTCAGTTGAGGCAATGATTATTTTTGGTAAAAAATTATGAGATGAACAAATATAAATTTTTTTGAATTTTTTGTTATAAAAAGCGGTTAACTAAAGTTATTAATTAAGAATGATAATTTTTTAATTCACTTTTGTGCGTAAAAAAGAAGGAAAAGGGTGGACTTCTTTTACTTACTTGTCAGTGGAAAAAGGACATATCCATGGAAGCAAACAAACAACAGAAATCGAAAATGGTCACAATTAAATTTCACTCATCGTACGTCACAGTTTTGAGAAATTGGTTCACATAATTTAGATTAAAATCATTAACTGAACAAATTAAAATAAAAGCATGGTTCCAAGACCCACGATACACCTAAAGCACGATATGTCAGCTTTCCCAAAAATGACAGTTCGTATATTGCTATTTTAAGAGTTAAAAAAAAACAAGTATTAAGTTGAGAGATAAAATTAAATAAAGTTACTGTAATGGTCTAAAGTTAACCTAAAGTACAAAAGGAGTTGCTACTATACTAGATGAGACCATCCAAATGCCATAATATGTATTCAGTGCCCAATCTGCAAATGAATACTTGAAAATTCAGTTGACTGCTTAAGTGGGGGCTTGAAAGTTGGTTTGGAAGGAAAATACTTAATCAAGTGAAAATAGAGGACTAACTTAGAGATGAGGTTAGCCTGAGCTAACTCTACTCGACGGATAGAAAAGAAAATAAGGAAGATGACAATAGCCTGAGCTAACTCAACTCATAGAGGACTAACTTAAAGCGATGAAATTAGCCTAAGCTAACTCAACTTGAAAATAAAGGAAAGTAAGGAAGTAGATGAAATTAGCCTTAGCCAACTCAGTTCGATAGGATAGAGAAAGAAGAGGAAAAAGGATGACCTTAGCCTGGGCTAACTCAACTTTAACAAATAAAAATAATAAAATTTAATTAAATTACATTACTGTAGTAAAAATTGAAGAAATTATTGAAAATGAAATTGGCTTGATCAAGTGACCTTCCACACCTCCAAATGTATGGGCGAAGAGTGAAGTCAGTCGAGAAGCCTTCTGTGTAATGGAATGTAGGAAGATTGACCTGAGTGTATTTGTACGAAGGTCGTTGTGGATTTCGATGTCCTCCATGAAACCTATCATATTGAAGTTTTTTGATGAAATGTTGTGCAGGATCTTTGAATCGCAATCAAGACTGAAGTTGTGGTTATGATTTCGCAAATGTTCTCCGAAAGCAGAGTTGTTTCTGTTCAAATGTTCATTGATACGGATCTTTAATGGTCTACATGTCCTACCGATGTAGGTGCACTCTCAAGAATTGCATCACAGCTTCGGGAGAAAATACGAGAAGTTGAGGGGAATACGCCTAAAGACAATGACGGCCTGGAAAGTCGTATGCTAGACCTACAGACCGCCATAACTAAAGCTTTTGAAAAATCTTGCCCTCTTGAGGCATCACAACAAAGCCACAAAATGGTGGAAAAAAGGGCTGGGAGAACTCAAGAGGCAGCGAGAAAATCTGTTAAGAGAGCAAAAAGAACTAGAACTCAAGCCGACTGGGAGCAATACAGCACCAATCTGCGGGAGTTTAAAAAACTAGTAAGAAAAAACCTCTGGAGGGCCTACTGTTTGGAGATCGAAGATCACTCACAGACTGCACGGCTGTACAAAGTCCTCGCAAAAGACAAAGATCGCGACCTAGGTCTACTAACAAGGGAGGACGGCACTAAGACAGCTAACCTACAAGAGAGTCTTGAACTGCTTATGCAGACCCATTTCCCTGGTTCGTCGGTAACAGACGACAGGAACTAGCCAGATGAGACAAACTTTCTACCTACTGATTTGGACTGGCAAGGTGCTAACCAATAGTTGTTGCAAGCCACCAAATCATTGTGACAATTCGGTTGCAATGCGATGATGTATATATCTATATTTTTTTGGTATTAGTTAGTTTTACGAAAACTTAATATATAAATATGCCTTCACCACCTTGTCCACAATATACATATATGACGTAGGCACGTTGTGCTGATTTCAGACTTGCGTCTTGCGAGGAATCTCAAGGGAAAGTAGGTATATCATGGAGCAATAATATAACCTGAATTTTGGACCACATGTAAGTTTAAACGAACTTACGGTTATTGTTAGAATATTCAGGGGAAGGCGTTTGGGTCTTATGAAAAATCAAAATGTATTGTGATCTAAAACTAACTAACGAAAAATGAAAAACGGATTGATTTAGAATAATAAAGCATAAAACATCGATAGTTTAGTTACATATATCAGTAATTTTGGCGGCAATATTGGGCGCAGGATCCAACGGTTACAGAGTGGCAACTTAAGTGCAAAATACTGAAGATTTCGAGACTCTTCTCTTCTCTCTAGACGTAAGCGTCGATATTAGGAATTATTAAGGAATTTTATTTTAAAAGTTTCTGAAAAGGATTTATTCAAAATGGGTTATTGAAATCCATCACAAAAAGATCGGGCTATTATCGTTCTTGAATTAAATCATTCTAATAAAAAGAAATTTCGAATTTAAATCTATTTTCTAGTCTTGATGCAAGCCGCTGTTTCGTTCTAAAATTTAGCTAGGGAATTTAGCTGTACCTTGATAGTTGGCAAACATGTCCGATCCCTTCTATTTGGAGTACTAATTTTAATCGGGAAAAAAGAGGCGTGAGGAAGGAAAAGATATCTTTGCGAAAGTGTGCTGTGCATCTTGTGGGAAAAAGAGGAAGTTTTGCTTATAAAGATGATAATTTCCCACAAAGTGGTACTAAAGGCTTCTAGTTTTGATAGAGTCTTTGTTGCGGAGTTAATAGTGCTGGAAGATAGACTTCAACGGCCATATGAACGAGTTTTCGCTTGGCGGATTTCAAGCAGCCACTACTAGATAATTCCTTGCCAGTTTGAGAATCCTGTTGGTAAATCACCCGCTACTTTCCACCCCAGGGGTAGTTGCGTCCTCGTCACTTATCGAGAGTTTTTTTCGTGGGGCCTTCCATTGTCCACCTCTTGTTAAGGGAGTTTGACCGGGGAAGCTGACAGCTGGGAGCCGTGGGGTCACACGATCGAGGTTAGGCAGAACACCCTTTCAACGCCCACCAGAGTTCAGGGAATTTTATTGTGGAATGTCTGTGATGAGTCTATAGGCTATACTCGACGCGCCGCGCCGAACAGATTCACCAAACACGGAAAACACGGATACAATAATTCTTCTTATTTTATGATTCCATTGATTCCAAACATAGGAACTTTGATTAACACACTCTATTTTTATTTTTTGTATTATGGATAAGAAAAATCGAAATGAAAAACAAAACATTGGGTCGATTCAATTATAAATTAAGACGAATTGTTTCCGCGATTGGAGAATCTGTTCGGCGCGTCGATTATAGATTATCCCCTCATAACAGTTTTGAAAAAGTTTTTTTTTTCAATTATTTAATTAGTGTTATTTATATTACGGTGTCTATATTTATCGTTCGGAAAAAAACAAAGTATAACGTTATACCGAAGGTGGCTACAAAGCATACAACCAGCCGAAAAACAACCCCCTCACCAAAAATTAGTATTAAGTTTCAAGAGTCTCATATTGAAGGAGGATTTATATACTTAATTAGCTTTGATTATATTGTCTATTTAAATAGTTTTGATTATGTGTAAGTGTAAGTGTTATTTCTTTTGTCATTACAACCCTGAGATTTAATCAGTGAAGACAAAATACGATGGGCAATACTAAGCTTCTCACCCTTCAAATCGCCAGGTTCTGACGGCATCCGAGCTCTACTACAGTGGGGCTTGGCGACTTACTGCCGCAATTGGTAAATATGTTCTGGGCATGCCTAGCGCTGCGCTACATCCCGAAGGCATGGAGAGAAGTAAGAGTAGTGTTCACACCAAAAGCAGGAAGGATGGATTACACTGTCCCCAAAGCCTACCGAACAATCAGCCTAACATCCTCTGTGCCAAAAACTCTGGAGAGGCTGTGTGAGCGATATTTGAGGGACTGCTTACTGGTCGACCGACCGGTGCATCCCAACCAACATGCGTACACTACGGGAAGATCAACCGACACGGCCTTGCATTCAGCAGTGAGCCGGATCGAGAGAGTCCACCTTAAGTGTATTTATTGATATTGAAAGTGCGTTTGATAAAGCCTTTGGAAAAATCAATGCTGCCTTAACAAACAGGCGCATCCCTCTTGCTGTCAGTGGCTGGATTTTTAACATGCTCTCAAAGAGACGCGTGCAAAAAAAGGTGGAAGACACTGTAGTAAGAGGCATCATTGCCAGAGGCTGCCCGCAGGGAGGCGTTCTGTGGCCACGCTATGGAACCTTGTTCTCGACAGGCTCATGCGTCGCTTCAACTCAGATGGATTCTGCACCAATGCATATGCAGACGATCTTACGATACTGCTCAATGGAAAGTTCGAAGGAGTTCTGAGCAATTGAATGAAGAGTGCCCGTCGCTTAGTCGAAGAGTGTTGTAGGGAGCACTCCCTGTCTGTAAACCCCAGGAAGACGGATATGGTGCTCTTCATCAGAAAAAAGAGAACGGAGCCACTACAGTCTCCGATCCTCCTAAACACACAACTAAATTTTTTATCTGTGGTAAAATACCTTGGGGTCACCTTCGATGCTAAATTAACCTGGATTCTTCACTTAGAACGAATACTAAAGAAGGCATACATCTGTTATGAAGAGTGTCGCACGACCGTGGGTAAAACATGGGGGATGAAACCCAGGGTCGTAATGCGGATCTATACTGCCATCATAAGACCTATGGCTACCTATGGAGCCTTAGTTTGGTGGCCCAAGAGTCAGCAAAAAACGGCAATGCTGGGAACTGACTGTTACGGGAGCTATGAGAACAACCCCAACCAGAGCCATGGAAGTAATGTTGTGCCTGCCTTCCCTAGATATTTAAGTATCTAAAGGAGGTGGCTCTGACTGCATTGCTAAGCCTCAAAGCCGTTGGTGTGCAATCCAGCATAGAATGTGGAAAAACTAGACGCCACCTGTGGGAAGAGGCAGTCTCCTAAGTTTGTCTTGGACAAACTATATGATGTACAAGTAAAACCAATTAAGTCTATAACCGGAGGTGCGGTTAACATTTTCGTGGATGGCTTAAAAACCCAGGAAGGAGCAGGCTGTGAAATTTACTCCCGAAGCTTGCGAATTGAACTTAAATGGTCTATGGAGGGACACGCAAGTATAGTTCAGTCTGAACTTGCTGCAATATCCATAGCCGCAAAAGAGATTGTTCACAGGAATACTGAGGACAAGACTATTAAAATCTACACGGACAGTAGACTAGCATTACTGGCCTTGAAAAGTTATGACCTTACATACAGGTCAGTACTAGAGTGCCATAATTCACTGGAGGATGCCGCCCGCAAAAACATAATTTCTGTGTGCTGGCTTACAAGACATGCACAGTGGATAAATTGGTTAGAAAGGCAGCCGTTTCAAACATTATGGGAGCCGGCCCTTCAAACCTACCTATCGCGACGACCATACATATGATAAAAAATATCACCCATAAGGACTTTAGGGCAAGATGGGACGAAACAACTAACTGTCGCCTGGCCAGGGAGCTATTAAGCTACCCTAATGAGTTTGCAGCAAAAGCATACCTGGATATGTCAAGGAAGACTCTACGATTCATGGCAGGGATTCTGACTAGACACTGCCAGCTAAGGAAACATCTCCTGTGAATGGGAGGATGAAACAGTAGAGCATCTGCTCTGCGATTGCGACGCTGTTTCGGAGCTAACGGAGTTGATTTGGGAGAACGATGGCCAACCGTGGCTTTTCTCAGAACAGCCTTCTCGGGCAGCATCGCCGCCTTTTTTACAACACTAGGCTGGGCGATGGCCTAGGAAGGACGCACAGGGACCTAAGTGCCGTGGCCTTTCAAGGCCACCCTCTCAGCATTTCCAGATTCCAGATCATGTATTCTTTTAACACCTCGTAAATTAATTATTTTGAAGAAAGTAGATTGACATTTTCTTATATAGATCTATAGGATATTCTAACAGGGGAGGTCCGGGAAATATTGGCCCCCGGGAGGGACCGACTATCGTCGATATCTTCGAAACTTGGCAACAAGGGACCTTGCATTTATTACCGCCGTTGTACATTTTAATTCTGTATCAATGGCTATTATATATATCCGTGAACGATTTCAAGCGAGGTGAGTTTTTCAAAAAGTTATTTATACGACTCGATAATGCATGCAATTAGTCAGAGTTTAACCTAAAACTCTTCCAAATCCTACTCTTATTTTTTAAAATACGAGGTAGTCGGTCTCTCCCATTGAATTGGTATAGTCCGACCAGCTGTATTCTGGGAGAGTAGTTTTGATTTAATGTGATGCAACTAAATTAAAAATTCCTAAACTTCGCTACTTACTGATTTCAGTTGAGCCATGCCATCATTTTACAAAAGAAAAAAAATACCAAAGGAAGGCTATTGCCTGCAGAAGCTATGGATGCTGTAAGAAAAAAAAATGGGTGTCAATAAAGCAGCCAGGGAATTAGGTATCCCGTTAACAAGCCGTTTGAAAACTTCAAACGCAGTAGTGGGCTTCCTGTCTAGGAAATGACGTGGAAACTAAGTTGGTAAGGCATAATAAGGAAGCTTCAGGCCGATCGGAACTCTATTAGAAACTGGGATTTTGAGCTGACAGGAAAACATTTGAATTAGAAAATCTGGAGGCAGTTCAATTGCTAGAGCCTCGATTATGAGAAGAGAAATCCTGAGGCTGTTCCTTCAGCTTTTAGATAAGACTCCCACTGAAAATTAATTAATTACACGGTAAACCGCTAACTTTTTCAACGTTAACGAAACCGGGTTACAGCTAAATCGTCTTATGTTTCAGAAGAAAATGGATCAAAGAATGTTGCAGCAGTAACATCTGGCGAGAAAGGGGAAACCGTGTCAGTCATGCAGAAGGTGGGTTTTATCTCCTTTGTCAATTTCTAAAGAAAAAAACCGGAAAGACTAGTTCCTAGATGAAATGCCACCTTCAGCCTTCAGACACACCATTTTTTAAGTCCCTCAAAGCTAGCTACTAGACCGCTTGCTACAACTTTGTGAAGGCGAATCCTATGAGGAAAGTAGCAAGCTTCAGTTTGGCCAACTATTTGAGGCATCATGGAACAGATTCGCGACAGTACCGAATGGTAGCTCCGGATTGGCAGCTACTGGAAATCATCCATTCAATCCGGAAATCATTTTAGATTATGGGTACTTGGAAATTGTAAGTCAGCGTTCGCGAGCATCGCACGCCATCACCTCAGCCATGTAACTCACAATAATCCCTACACCAACCAATCTTGACGATCGTACACCTGGCGAAGTATTAGATCATATTTCACCAGTAACACTAACATCAAAAATAGTTACAGTTAAAAACGTGGAAGGCAGCTGGCTGATGTTTTAAGCACGGCCAAACGGCTTGCACAAAACGCAAGAAGACAGAGAAGGAAGAGAAAGAGCGTGCGAAAATTCCAAGAGAACTGGAGAAAATTTCCACCAAGATGCGCAATAATGACAGCAATGATTCCTTGGAAGAGTGGGCATGGGAATGAGTACGGAGGCTGGGGAGAAAATTAATTCACAACGACCAGTAAAGTTGGTTGGTTTCAGTGCATCGTAATGTGGACGTTGGTTACATGAAAACTGTTCTAAATTTGAGAACTATTGTCTTATGTGTGGCAAATAAGAAGAAATAGTTATTGAATATTAAAATATGTAGTAAAAATTCTAAAGTCGAACTGTCCCTTTGTTAGTGGTCGGACTCTCCCGGACATACGGGGATAGATAGAACATTTTTCTCTATCAATGATGTTATGTTTCTTTATATCTTATGAGAATATATTTCTTATTTGCTTTTCTTGAACTCCAAATATTAATGTAAACGCTTTTTGTGTTTGAAAATTGTGAATTTTCAAGAATTTTCTTTTGCAAAAGTGATCCATCTCTCCCGGACTTATCCTATTTTACCAAGTTTTAGCATATTTTTTTAAAATGTTTAAATCACAAAGTTAAAATTTACTAGTTTTCATTGTAAGTTACCACACAAAATTGTTATATATTATGCATTATTAAATAAAAATAATTTTTGGCCCTGACGAATGTTACGATACTGACCGAAAGCTGGGATACAAAACAAATTATATCTTTTAATGAATCTATTTGACTAAATACCCGTTATTCATTTCTACATTTACAACGTACAGCCGTGATCCTATGGATAAACTTATTTAAAGAATTCAAGAATATTTCAAAGAATAGGAAAAAACAGTGTATATTACTACGCATGTACCATGGAATAATTTCATTGAAGATGTCTGTATTTATAACTGGCATTTAATAAAATTGAACAAAACATCTTGTATATGTTTTCAATATAATATTTGATGCGTCTAATTTAAGTCATTCAAGAGCCTCCTGAAAAACGGAAACCGCTTAAATTAAAACTTATTTTATTTCGACAATTAAAACTCGAATTCCGATAATAAAACAAAATCGAATCAATTAATTCCACTTTTCTTGGAAAAAATACATTAGTCGAACATTCGTATATACAAGACTGGTGCGTTTCTTCGTATACCATTTAATCCTCTTTTATTTTTACATTGTTAGGACTTGGTTGGTGTGTCCTCTTCGGGTTTTTGTTTTTTATGCTCGTTACCGTGTTCGATATTTAATTAACTATCCGGTTCAGAGGTGGAATAGGAGTTTTTTATTTCTAATATTTGCATAATTATTCTAGAAGATAATAATATTTAGAGATTCTTAATAGCTACCACCTTAACGTATTCCGATTATATATACATTCCATTGCTTTATTAGCTATAGAATTGAAAACGAATTAGTGTTTGTAATCGATCAGTCAAGTCTCAGTCGATCCGAAAATTTTGATTTTCTTTCAGAACCACTTTATATAGAAACGGCTTCATTTCCAAATAATTATTGAAAACTTTATAAAGTTTCGCAGCCATATTCATTATACATGTCTCTAAGACGCTATTTTAATTGCTACATAGTTATCAACATATTTGTAGTTGCGAGGAGGCCAGCTGATTAGGGATGTCGTCTCTATACAGGTCATTCGCTTTTTCTCTCTGCAAGACTGCCAAATTATAAACCTTATGTCATAGTGCCAACGCGATACTGAGGTGGTGGTCCTCATTATCAGTTCAAACTTTCGATGAGTGGAGTCTCCCTATGTGCTCAACAAGACCGAAAGTCTACAGTCGACAGTATTATACTATTATGAATACTGGGGAAATCAGATCTCCCTTTGTTAGCAGCCATATCGTTTTAACCTCATGCGCAGTGAAGTCATCAGCCTCTCTTTGTCTGCTAACCTTCCGCCACAGGGACTGCTAGATTCACTTGTTGATAACCATTATGATTTGAAACCTCGTCATGAGTTAGCTGCGGGTCAGCCAAGTTCGTCTGTGCCCTCATTGCCTCTCACTTCGTAATGTTCAGAAACTAACATTTTCTTAACTTTTTTAGATAACGCCACATTTGTGAACAATAGCGGATCATGATCTGGGCTTTTAAAGCGCAATCAAAATATTTGAGTTGTATGACTATATAATCACTTTTTTCAATATTCTTGTCTTTTTCCATTAATTATGATGGCTACGTGACTGGCCGCTGTGAAAATCATGATGGCGTACATCATAGACTAATCACTCCCTACTTCATTTACATTCGTACGGTGAATGTGAAAGATGTGTTCATCTGCAGTTGATCTTCGAGTCGAGACATCCTTTAAGTGGATAGTGCCATCAAGAAGATTTGACTTTGGCTAACTATCATCTAACTGTTATGCCAGGAGCTTAAATCAACTTATTATTCAGGTTGACAGTGTTAGCAGCTGACGACGCCGTTCTCAGTTCTGAGAACCCAGTATCAAAGAGATGCAAATCGTCTCCTTGCGCTCTTACAAACGTACTTAGATCCGTATGTTAGAATTAATTTTTAAACTTCTCCAAGAATCTACCTCGAACTTTGCTTGAGCATGACTTTTCTTAGATTCTTTAGGTCAGTAATATTATATTGATTGTAGCAGTATGTAAACTCACTTGGGAGTATTTAACCCATGTTAGTGTGTAGTCGTTCAGTTATGCACATTTATCGAAGTTCATAATACGTCCTATTAGTGTGATTAAGAATCAAGTTCAGGTTCCTGATCCTATATCTCAACGAACATATTATCTACCTTATAGTCTCCGTACGTCAGAAATGTTATTCCCATCAGATTAGCCCAACCATTCTCCTGTGATGCCTTTAGCTAAAATTTAGCATCTCTTGAACTTCATCACTGACCCAGCATTTATATTCTTTCCAGATGCTGTTTATTTTCCACTTTTTGTTCTTTAAAAAACTTCAGAATATAATATATGTTGTTTAGAAGCTCCACTTCTCTCTGTCAGTGATAATTTCTTCTGATCCTGCTCTTATTAGGCGATTATCCTCCCCATTCCCCGGTGCACTAACTGAAAAGCAACTATGATTTAGCAATATTCATAAAATTCTGAATACAGTCCATGCATATAAAACACGATTATTTAAAGAACTTGCCTATAAAATACGATTATAGGAATATACTTAATGAAGACGATTTTCATCGGCAAGTGGAATTATGTGAAACTATGAAGGAATGTTAATAACAGTTTTGTGAGTAATAATAGTTTTTCAGGCAGATCTTCCCTTTTCAGTAAACGGCATGGTAAACAGACATAATTTAAGGATATTGGAGCAACGATAGATAATCCTCTTTATTTTAAAAATCACATAATGGACTCTCTTTGCAGGAATTTTTGGAGAATCTGAATTATTCACAAATCCATATTTTATTATGCCGGTCAGGGATCTCTTAAATCAGCTGTTTCCTCCTTATCCGTGGACTGGAAGAGGTGAATCAGAATGGTCGGCAAGAGAATTTGATCTGATCCCACTGAATATATCATTATTTGTGGGATATTTCAAGACCAGCGTTTGCAACTCCTCCGGAGTCTATATAAGATCTTTAATTATTATACATTCAAGAGTTGACTTCAATTTCGTTTTCCAATGTCCGAGAAAAATCAGAAAATCGACTGCTGAATTGCATGGCATGGCAGTAAATGGAGAATAATTTGAGCATTTTGTTACCATAAATAAATCAAAATTTAAATCCCTTTCATTTCCGTAGCATTTCAAAACCACAACTAATAGTTTAAAAATCACATAATCGACTGTCTTTAAAACTGAATACGTTTGCAGGAATTCTTGGAGATCCTGCAATAACAGATTTATTCAGAAATCCATATTTCATTATGTCGGTCAGAAATCTCTTAAATCAACGGTTTTCTCATCCATGGACTGGAAGAGCTGAAACAGAATGATCGGCAAGATCATTTGATCTGATCCCACTGGCTATCATTCTTTGTGGGATATTTCAAGACGAGCGTTTGCAACTCCTCCGGAGTCTTTTTACGATCTTTAATTATTATACATTTCAGAGTTGACTTCAATTTAGCTTTCTAGTGTCCGAGAAGAATCAGAAAATCGAGTGTTACATTGCATGGCATGGCAGTGAATGGAGAATTATTTGAGCATTTTGTTACCATAAATAAATCACAATTTAAATCCCTCCCATTTCACTAGAATTTCAAAACCACAACAAATAGTTTAAAAATCACATAATCGACTCTCTTTAAAACTGAATACGTTTGCAGGAATTCTTAGAGATTCTGCAATAACAGATTTAT
Source organism: Pissodes strobi (assembly GCA_016904865.1). Lineage (NCBI taxonomy): Eukaryota > Metazoa > Arthropoda > Insecta > Coleoptera > Curculionidae > Pissodes > Pissodes strobi. Next base: position 360,661 of record MU182175.1, on the reverse strand, counting down.
TCAAAAATCCATATTTTATTATGTCGGTCCGGGATCTCTTAAATCAGCGGTTTCCTCCTCATCCACGGACTGGAAGAGGTGACGCAGAATGGTTGGCAAAATCATTTGATCTGATCCCAATATATATCATTCTTTGTGGGATATTTCAAGACGAGTGTTTGCAACTCCTCCGTAGTCTTTATAAGATCTTCACTTATTATACATTTAAGAGGAATGCCGCTAGTTGACTTCAATTTCGTTTTCTAATGCCCGAGAAGAATCAGAAAATCGACTGTTCTTCACTTTACGAACTGTAAGTCATTAAATGCAGTTTTCTAAAAGTATCATATTGCCAAACTCCTCATTAAATAACATCGAAAATAATGTATCACTTATTATGGACTATTTAAACAAAGCGAATGGAATGTTCCTATTTAAACAAAGAGAATGGGGGCTCTAGCGGTATGGGGATGAAAACAACCCCCATCGTGAATATGGTAAGATGCATCCAATTCTGTAAATCTATTCACGTGCTTTGACGAATTAACAAAATTAACAATTTTACAATATTGTCACATATACGCTCCTACCGCTTGTTGCCTATGGAACTGATTTCGTTGCAGTAGTTGCGCTGTGCTCTTTCAGAAGACGGAGCTCAGATATAGGTAGTTGGGAGAGATGGATAGAAACACTCGGTGTAAAAAAGGCTCGGTTTATTAACTTCAGGTTGAGTATGGAAGGTTGTAAGTATTACCAAAATATTCGGGAATGCATATCTCGTAAGTCCCCTGGGATATTCCTCGCGAAAATGTTAACCACGAACAGCAGCGAGAGAGAGGGAGAGCTAGCCTGAAGGGCTGTTACAATTAGACTGACGTGCGGATAGATTATTTGATATGGCTGAATATTTAGTTACGTAGTTTACTATTTATTTGTAGTTAATTTCAACAGAACTTTGCCTTATGGCGTTATTAATTTTCACTGATTCACTTTTAAGTCGTGCCTGATCAGAGGGGCTTTTCCCTTTCGGTAGTTCGCACTGATAGGTCTTTTTTAAACGTGCCTGATCAGAGTGGCTTTTCCCTTTCGGTAGTTCGCACTGATAGGTCTTTTTTAAAGTGAGAGCTTTGATCTGCCAGAGGGGCTTTTCCCTTTCGGTAGTTCGCACTGGAGATCAAAGTCTGCCGGTATGGGCTACTGCACAGCTTTTTATACCAAACTTTGACCTCTAATTCGAGTATTGTTTTGAATTGTCAACAAGGTTAATCATAACAGTTTATACTTTAATTAACAACAATTTATAATTGCGATTCAAGGTTAAGTTCAAACATTCCACTGTATGATTTTATGTTAGTTGACAATATTTCATCTGTATAGTTTTCGTTAGAACATTCTATATAAAGTGATCAACCAGCAATAATTATTCACACTTATAACTTCGCAAATTTCACTTACATATATATTCTTATCAACGAGCCGTCTCCATCAATGTAGGTTGAACATTACAATGGCAAGCTCTGGTGTATCTTTAGCCGCTCCCAATAACTCCGTAAATTTCAAATCCGTTACCTGCCAGAAAATTCTCAGCCACCACAACTTTTTTCTGCTCAATTTTCGTTGCCGTCGATCTTCTTGTCTACTATGAGTTTCCGCTCCTTGCTGACGAATATCAATCCTTAGCATCCTGTGATAGGCTTGTAATTTATTGGTGGCCATGTTTTAGCCCCGTAAAGGATTATGACCCAAACGGACCAATTTATCAGCTTCAGGAACATGCCGAAATTGATTCGGAAATTCCAAAAGAGTATCCGATGGCGTATGAGTATTGGGTTATTCTAGAACTAATTTCTATGTCCGAATCCAAACTGTTCTCAATTCAATACCTCTAAAACTTATACTTGTCGACCTGTTCCAGAATTTCTCAATATATTCGTATCGGTTGCAACAGGTTCTTCGATTTTTATGAACATCACTTTAGTTTTTTAAATTTTGACCTTAAGCTATACTAATGCTCTCAACAAGTCGCTGATTTGAGTTTGCAAGCGAAGGAGTACCATCAGCATATCGAACGCTACTGATGTTCAGGGTAACACCAACCAAGACACTCTCCAAAACGCTGTCAAATATAGGCTGGATAAGAATGGTGACAGAACATACCCCTGTCTGGCTCCTATATGCATCTATATTTCTTTGGGAGTAGAACTTGCAATGCTGATTAGGCTGATCTAGTTCCAATAAAGTCGTACAAGAGTGTTATGTATCTTTATTGTGGCCGATATTAGGTAGGCATTCTATTAGCAGATTGTCTTTTACCATGTAAAATGTCTGGTTAAAGTCAATAAAGTACATTTACAGTTCGTTTTACTTCTGTAAAAACACCAGCAAGTTAAATAACCCTTCTCTGGTACCAAGTCTATTTGTAAAGCCGAACTGATCGTTTTTGTTTGGTTTTTGGAATTTCTATTAAAGACAGTAAATTACCATATTTTCTTCCAATAGCTCAGCTACATAGTGAATTTCAATTTCAACTAACTTTTGTTACTACAATAAACGTTTCAAAACATTAAGGAGTATTATAGATAATTTAAATATTTAAAATATTGAAATTTTTGTTATTACACCTCTGCCATGTATTCTCTTTGGTTTCAGTCCTCTGTTCTCGTTCCTATCTTAGCTCACACATGTTTGGGCTTATCAAGTGGTGGATCTAACCACAGAGCCATCGATAGGTGGCTTTTTATTTTTATTTTCTTTGAAAAGGCTTATTTAACTTAAATTAATCGCTCTAAACATTAATCAACAGCTCTTGGAAGTCATTCGTATTAATTAGGTGCAGCTAGTTAGGTGGATTAAGAAATTTTCTAAGGTTGATTAGGTTTTATATACCTGATGATTGCTTATCGATGAAATAACACACACAGCTAGAATTCCTAAAATTGGTCTTTCTATGTTAATCAATACGTTGTGCCGGATATTTTATAGGTCGTTAGCATGGTTACCCACTTTTCTGATATTTCCATTGCGAATAATACTTTTCATCAATGTTTATCGATCTACGAAAATTGTATAGTTACTTTGAAAAGTTAACAGTTTTGATAAAAAAATATATCTCATTAGAAGCATTCAAAAAGTGTCAGCGTTAAAATTTTTAAGGCTCAGGGACAATAGAATAAAGCCAAAGTTGACATATTCCAGTACACATCTGTAGTAGATTGCAGGTTGCATACATATTGCCATATTCACATTATAACAAGCGATAGAAACTAAACGGCTTAGCTTAGAGCGAAATGGTTTGCACTTCCCTATCTTAACTTTCCATAATCTATCATCTGTCATTTACTACCGGTTTAACCGAAAGTATCCGAACACTGGAAAAAGTGTACTGCCGGCTAGAACGGAAAATGATGCCAAGCGATAGACCATAAAAGCCAAGATGGGAAAATGCAAACCGCTTCACTTTAAGTTAAGCGGTTTAGTGTATGTTATACCAATATAAGTAGACTTTCTCGCATAATTCAAATATCCACCAACATATGTAAAGAAGAATGGAGTCGCATCGTGCAACACTGTGTTCGTTTCAAAATATTTTCCTAAAATACGTCGTTTGCTCAAATTATGTTAACACTAGAACGAAATGTTTAACATGTGTGATAGCGCTGCAAATGTTACAAAATCCAGTAGTGCGATTTTTTCCTTTTACTGATCGATTTGGGTTATCCTATCGATACTCTCCCCACCTCATTTCTGGTGTTCCGAGTGGCTCGAAAGATGAACCCGTTAGGACCGCCCCCTTGACAGTTGTGGTATATATGCTTTTTTTTGGGCGGAATTGATTGAGTTTTCTCTCCTGTCCGCTTGACGCGTGTAGGAGGTAGGTAAGAGAAGACCGGTCTTCAATATCCAAAATTTTCTCTGTTATTTTTGGCCATCAGGTTTCATTACGGTCTGATTTTGTAGTGAGATTCATTGGCAAACATGAAATGGGATACCGATAAAGATGTTTAACGACTGTTGCGGTTACCCTTCTTACACAGTAACACTTACGTGTTAGTGTGTCTATATTGAATAGTGGAAATTATTTATAATAATTTAATTAGGGACCTTCCGTGGGACAGATTATCTTCCGTGACAAGAAGTACCTTCCATGTGCCTCTGTGGGACAGAATTTTCTCTCTTGGGGTCTGAACGTCCGTCAGTGGCCTTCCTATGCCGATCTAGCGAGTTCCCGGTTCCGTTAGCCGTATCGAGGCCTTTTGTAGAGGTGATATGACCACATGGTGGAAAATTAACCTCGCAAGAAACATCGGTGGATTCCACGTCGGCGTAATCTGCGAGAAACAATCAGAATCTATTTAGTTTTAAATTAATTGACTTTTACAATCTCTACTATCGTTATTTATCGCTATTATCATAATTTATCGATTTGTTTAATGCTTTTAATGTTAAACGACTGTACGTCGTCTATCTTTTTATATGGTACCTATTACCGTGGCTGAGAGATTTTGTTTAATGAATTTACTGTTAAACGACTGTAGGTCGTCTATCTTTTTATACCGTATCTTTTACCGTGGCTGACAGTTCTTGCTTAATGAATATACTGTTAAACGACTATAGGTCGTCTATCATTTTATATCGTACCTATACCGTGGCTGACATATTTTGTTGAATTTACTGCCAAATGACTATAGGTCGTTTGCTTTCATTTATCGTATCTAATATCGATATTTGTCATTTTGATATATGAATTCACTGTTAAGACTGTAGGTCGTCTACTTTCTATCTACCTATCATTAATACTCCTCGTTTTTGTTTAAAGAGCTCACCGTTCTTGATTATTGAGCTTACCGATGTATAGTGTTAGGTTATATATTATGGAGTATCATATATGACTGTTTCTTAACATATTTTCTTTAAATATATTTACTTTACTCATTATCACATCTGATATTATCCCGATAATAATTTATTTTGCTATTGTTATGATAATTAATTGATTTATTTTTACTGTAATTATCATATCTGATTTTATCTCGAGTGGAGAATTTATTTTGCCAATGCTATGACAATCAATTGATTTATTTTTAATTTAATTATCATACCTCATATTATCTCGAGTGGAGACTTTATCTTGCTAATGTTATGATAATCAATTGATTACTTTTACTGAAATTAGTTACATCCAGTATACCTTTACCTGACTGTAGGTCACCTGTTATAGTATATCATACCTATTATCGCTAAAGTTTAATGTAATTGAGATATTGAAATTATCGTTGGATGGCTTTAAGTCATTTATTATCTTTGTCGATTATTTGATTTTGATTTTTTCTTATTATCCATATAGTATTATCTTAATTAGTAAATATTTCGAAGGCGGAAACATACTTAGCTGATGCGACCTGACGCAACGCTACGCTACGCAACTCGCAAGGGCTGTGTGCATACTTACTCGACTTGATGCAACGCGATGTGCTGCATCATTGGGTTAATGAAGATCAAACGCGAAACCAGTAACAGTTATCAGTTGAATTTGAACTTAAGTGTAGAATGGACAGTCCGGATGAAGAATTCGAAGAAGAAATTACCGCAGCTTTCGTATGAACAGAAAAGTTTGAGTTCATGAAATTAACCTTAGTAGAGAGCATGCTGGTAAATTTCACACTCCTATAAAAATTCTGAATAAGGAATAAAACACTAACATATTTTATATGTACTTTCGTATGAAAAAGGATCAGTTTGATTATTTTCATAACATAACAGAATTCAAAAAATGGTACATGTTGATTTTTTCGAGCTATTTCTTCCCATGCTTCTTGTCTCATAATTGGATCTCTATAAAATTGACTTTTTATGTCATATATACAAGGGTGTTCTCTCACATGATCAATTACTAATAATGCCATTTTAAAATTGTAATATAAGGTAAAAAACGCAAGAACAGCAACCTGTTAAAGTGTTCACACTGGCCTGATGGAACAAGAGCTGGCAACAAGCCATGGTGTTGCGTCGTAACTGTATCGCATTACATCGCGTCGGGTAAGTGTGTTCCAAAGCTCTATATTCTTACGAGAAACACTGTGTTGGATCTGCCTTGCATAGTGTAGCGTAGCGTTGAATCGGGCCGCGTCATCTAAGTATGTTTCTGCCTTATGCTTTCATGACTATCTGATTTAATTGTGTACTACACATACAGAACAATATACGTTTTTACTGTAATCAGCTGTTCGCCTCGTAGCAGTGAACGGTTTTGATTTAACTGCAATTTGCAACTTTATTTTTTCGCGTTAGCACCGCTATCGAACTGAGCTGAATTCGTTTTTATCCATAGATACTAACCGGCTAGATCTATGCATATTTATATCATTGTTTATTATGTCTTTTTTAACTTTTTATTAATATAATGATATTATCACTGCCATGGGATTCATCCAGATTAGTTTTGTTTAGTATTAGTAATCATCTTGTTTTTACCTATAGATACTTACCGGCTAGATCTATATATATTTACATCATTGGTCATTTCATTGATTTAGTGTGTCTTTATTGGCCCTTTATTGATATAATGATATTATCGCTGCTATGAGATTCGTTTAGATTGCTTTTGCTTAGTAATTACTTCGTTTATACATATAGGTATTTACCGGCTATATACATACATATTTACGTCACAGGTCATATTATTGATTTATTATACAGCTAGTTGAGTAAAATACTTCCTGTTTATAGTGTTTCGTAATTGACTGCATTTAGTCAGATCTTTAAGAATCCAATGTTTGGTTGAAATTATTTCAGATAGGAATTTGGCAATATTAATGTTTTATAGGACCTAGATTAAAACTTGGTAACTTATTTTGCTTTGGATTAATAGTCTGAGAATATAGATGAAATAAATTATACAAAAATCTATGCATTCGTTTATAGGCGATATCATAACTTCAAATTAATTGTCTTTAAAAGGCTTGTGAAAAGTTTTAAAATTTAAATAAATAATTTAATTGGGATCCCGATGCATCTTTCCTTAATAACTAATTTTCGATTTCTAATTTTTATAATATCCTTGTCTAGGGAAGTTTCGAAATTTGACTACTCTGAATTCAATGGGTAAAAATCATTGATATATTCCGAGTTCAAAATTTAGTGGCGCCTTCTCCAAACTGACAACACATAGACCCTCACCTTTAAATTAAATTAAAACCGGTGGGTGAACCTGGCATATGGACTGGTTGTTGAGCAATTGACAAATCGTGTTACATAATTAGCGCTCAACGCTTAAGGCAGGTTACAGTGTGATATGGGAGATATAAAAGCCCGACCCCCTATTGTATAGTGTACAAACGCAACGCCGCCGTATTTAGGCCCCTAGGGTGAACCTGTGGCGTTCCCTACCGGGGAAAATATATTTTTTAATTTAACCCACGAAAACCGCATTTACAGCAATTATCCTGTTAAACACTAAAAAATAAACGTTTAAAGTTTATTACTAAATTATAGGATATTTGCAAACGATGTGCGATGCGACGTACCTATACAGCATCTAAAATTTTCACGATGAAAATTAAATGAACAGAATATCATTAAGATAATAAGGTATATGGTTTTCAATACAGAACTTTTCCAAACAATATAATTAAAACTAGAGTGTCGCATAATCTTAATGGCTAATTCGGCTAGGTCTACACTTCTTACTGATAATATCTTCATAATTTTGTTGTCTTAAAGTGCCACTTTCAATGCTGAGCTGTTGAGTCTCTCATTTGATATGGGGATTGCACGCAGGTTTTTGATTAACTTCAATCTTAAAAATGATTTTTTGATATTGCTTTTTGTGACCATACGTGACAGGTTCATTCTCAAGGCAATCATAATAATCGTAAAATATTCTTTAATGATTTTTTCTTAAACGGTTTATATAACTACCTCTGCTGACTAATGATTTTTCATTTTCTTCGTCATTTTTGTTTAAATCATGATAGGAAAAACTGAATCAGTGCATTTTCAATTGATCTTCTAGGTCATGTATCTGCTAAGTTTTGAGCTGCAGCAAATGTCTCTTTATTATTAAGTATAAGTATTCTACAATCCAATTGTATGCCTCAATCCTCAATCTCAATTAGTTGACCCAAGTTATCTTCCCAAACTTGGAATAGTAACACGTGATTTTCCTGAATATTCTTCGTCCTGTAAAATTTGAAAAAACGCATTTCTTATTTTTTTAGATGCTCGAAAAAGGGCTTTTGTACCATTTGCTCTATATTATCAACGTGTCCGTTTTTGCATTTGGCACTGTCAGCGTCGAGTTTTTTCAAGCAATCGGCTAAAACTTTATATCTGTTAGATGAGGGCGGGAAATGCGTGAAAACTCGCTTGCCAATGCATCTAATAATTTCCTCGAAAATTGACGAGGACACGAGTTTGTGTGACCATGATTTCCATGTGTTTTATGATTGATCAAAAATTCGTTATACTCTACTATAAGCTCCAGTAGTTACAATTTCTGGGTTAGCCCAATATCTCATTTTCATCTCTAAATGCTATACTATACCTATTTTACTGATAAGAACTATCACATATTTCAATCACAATAATCACCATGGGTAAACCTCGAGCGGGTTTGAGAAAAATGTTTGCATACATGGCAGCAGACGTATCTATTACTAGGAGAAAAACAAACAAAAACCTGTTTGGTATTTTCTTCTAATACTCATTGAAGCAATTCCATCGCTTTGCTTCAAAGACTTACAATCAGATAGATCAGTGTTAGAACTTTGAAGTGCTGTGGAGTCCATTTTTATGCAGAAATCTATATTGCTTTGTGTCATTATTTCAAGTCATAAGCTAATGTTAATTTTCAAGCGACCATTCCAAAACCGTTGGAGGTGGTGATGTCTCTGCTAAAAAAGTAAGAGACAAAAGAATAGAAACGAATTTTTCCTAAAGTAACTTTTGCACTTTGACTTTTTGTGGTAAGCACCTTTAAAATATCTGTCCATATTGCAATAAATCAGATTATTTATCTTATTTTTATATCCTAGACCGATTATGTATAGGACATCGCATATCCTATTAAGTAATATTTGTGAATTTTCTTATGCATATAAACTAGGACTTGGACAGTTTTTGATGATATTTTGAAGTGTTCACTTCTGTCGCATGGTCTTAAACACAAACCGTTTTTTTTTAAACAATAGTTTTGGTTCGAAAGTCGCCAATGAGTTGCGAGAGTTGCAATCATCAATGTATACTCGATCTACCGCGCAACCGTCTCGAATCTGTTCGGTAGAAATGAGATGGCCCGATGATTAGATTGCGGTAATGGTTCAATTTTTAACACTGCGGGATCCTATTCAGATGAACAAAGGTATGATTATACGAGGACGAAAATACAATGCCCCTAATACATATATATTAAATCCGAAAATGTTTATTTTTCAGCCATTCACACGATGATTATTTTTTATTGTCATTAAGTAGCTGGAGATGTGTGTTATTGATATCGGCCTCCATTTGCACTTTAACTAAATAAATAAAATACCTACCCTTAAGGAATTTAAAGGTACAACACTCTAATAAAAAAGCCGCATTAACTACTAGTGGGTGGTTCCCTGGATTTTACGAACTAATTTTATTAGTTAGCCCATTCTTATTTTTAGGATATACCTGTTACAGTACTATGTATGTTTAGCTTTATGGCAATTATCCAAGTTCTTTTTTATAGGTTTCATACTCCTCTCGTAAAGTAATAATGAAAACCATATCAGAAACAAACAATCAATCTACAGATAGATTCTCGGTCATTCTCTACTTATTTAAATTAACGAGAATTTACGTCAAAAACTGTGTTAGAAGACATTTGCCTTTTGTATAGTTGTTTTTAAACTTTTCCCCATTTCGAAGTTTGACACGACCCTACTTAATGTCGCAAATCGCAAAAAATTACAATTTATTCATATGTTGGCAATTTTAGGAGTCTGAATAGACAGCTTTGCTTTTGATGCATTATGATCAAATATGTAATTTTCCCCACCCAGCAGCTGCACACATCGTGTATGGATTTAGATGTATTATTCACCAAACTCTTTTGTAAGGTATTCATAAACATAGCTGTCTATTCAGACTCCTA
>MU182175.1:334945-350162 GCA_016904865.1 Pissodes strobi | reverse complement strand
ATATATATATATATATATTAACCAAAGATACCTTAAAATAGTCCAATGCCCCCACCATTCTTATTGGTGATACTATTGTGTGAAATAGTTGTTTTGTTTTCTATCAATAGCCTACATATTAGACTAAAAGAATGGCATAATAATAGCTAACATGTGCACCAAATTCCAGTACAATGGCTAAAAAACATGTTACAAAATAATAAATAATTCCACTTAATTTTATCTTGATTTCTTTACATTGATATACAATCGCATTATGTAAATAATTACTTACATAATATTGCTACTGCTGTGTTATTGATATTGCGCTATAATAGGACAATAATAATAAAAAAGTATACCTGGAGCCATGTCATTTTTTTAATTGATTCTAATTGTTATTTTAGAAATAATTTGTTAATGCTAAATGGTGCCCAAGGCACAATCCGCTTATAAATATATATATTTTGTTTTTTACAATGGTATACCCTCCAAGACAGTTTAAATGACGGTTACAAATATTATTCAATAAAGGGTGTGCATATGAAATTACACCTCAGAATAAATTATTTATATCCTGAATGGTGATAGAATTTTTTTATTGTAGATGGAGCTCATGATATGTTTCAAGAGTTTTAGTAAGGTAAGTGCATACATACAACATGGCGATATTAAGGTTATTTTACTTTAAATGCAGTAAACGAAACTTTAAAGTAATACCTAATGCTTGATGTAAAGGGCTTGTAATGAAAGTTAGCGAAATATTAATTAACTAATTATATATGGCGCCATTTTGTAATGAAATATTAGGTGTTCGCTAATTGTATACTACTTTTCATAACCAGAAATTGTTTTAGTACATGATGTTCGTTTTGAGACTCGTTTTTTTCTTTAATGGTTTTCTTTCTTCAGGGGGTAGGTTGTTTCACTTAATAACAGCAATTTTTTTGGGCGCCAGAGTTCCTAGAGACAATGCGTACTGAATATGAATACTGAAGTATAAATAAATATCAAGATAAATATATCAGAAATTTGCCCAATTCGCAATGTCTCACAGACCTCTATCCTGCTATAAATTAAAGAAGTAAATTCCAAAACAACAATATATTTATTATACAATTAAACTACAAATATGATTGATGAAATTATTTGAAATGGAGTTTATCTATATAATTAAATTACAAATATAATTTATGAAATTATTTGAAATGAAGTTTATCTGATGAATAAATTGACTTAGTAGTGAAAATTAAAATTAATGTTAAATATTAAAAAAATTAATTATGAAAGATTTAAAAATACAATTGGTGTTTACAATATGTTTATCTTCTGACTGACTAATACTTAGCTTCGTCCAATTATTCTGTAACCGTGCGATCGTATTGGGACCTCCACTGGAACCGTTTCTGCCTGTTCCCAAGTTGGTATCTTTTGGGTTTATAGAGGACTTATTTGGTTCACCAAGGATTGGTTCCCTCAGATTAGTTTGGTACAGCAAGGTGTGTCCTTCATTCAGTCGTGCAGATTTACCTATAACATGAAAGGAGAAATAAACGAGTCTTAGATCAATGTATATTGCTAATTAAATAATATTCAAGCAAATATCATGTGAACATCAGTGACAATGTTACACATATGATGAAGCAATCTACAAACTGAAAATTCACTGGTAAAAGCAGATATAATCAGAAATTTAAATTACAATGTCAAGTTGAGCAGACAACAAGCACAAATTATAAATAACTACTGTTAGTCAAGATATCATTTTCTTTACTTTAAAATATAAAATACATAAGAAAATGATGATTGAAATATAAAATTCAAAAGAAAATAATTGAATGACGTTCCAATTCAGTGACTCTCCCTCAATTTAAATAACATATAACTTTAAATTTAATAATAGATGGAGAAATAGAGGTACAACATCTAACAACGAGTCTTATGACTCAACATAATAATTACTATTACTTTTATTTAGGCCCTTGGCACATAAACGAAAACTGAGCGCAATTGCGCCTCAATTCAATTAAAGATAATATAATTACTATCTCGCATCGAAATAGAAATTTAAATAAAAGATAAAACCAGATAAATTTACCTAACCTCTCATAAATACAAAGTAATGTCGGTACATCAGTATTGAGACTAGACAGGGCAAGTGCTAATAATTATATGCTTGATGTAACAAATAAATTGAAAATTGAATTAAATAAGCCTGAGAAGGAAATATATTAAAAGCAGCAATACTATGAGGGAAAATTCATAGAAATTCTACTGAAAATTCAATTTACTACCTTTGCAGGAATATATAGAATTTACTCTGAGAATTAACCCAAATAATACTGTTCAATTTGAATGAAAATACGTAAAAAATGTGCGTGACCACTAGACGATTAAATAATTACTACTATTTCCTAAATTTGGACTTAACCTCTTTCAAATTACATGAATTTGATTAATGAGAGACGCAAATAGTCACCAATAAATCGGTATTATTACCCAAAAGATCACGACAATAATAAAATATTGAAGATGTAAGTTAATTAAAAGTGGAATATAACAATGCTAAATTCTTGCTTTAGTCAAATAATACTAAACAAATCATAAACAAATATTAATTATGTAGTTTAAAATGAAATAATTAGCTATATATGTACAGGGTGTCCCGGATAAGAATTAACTCTACAGGCATCTCGTAAACCATTAGAGCTACAGATATGTTTAAATTAGGAAAAAGATGCGCCCCAGTGAACCCTGCAATATGATATTTTAAAATTCGGAAAATTCCGAATATTTCCGAATATTTGGAAAGAACCGAAAATTCGCGATTTCGTTTTTATTTTTTTCCGGCTCTATTTGAAAAGATATGACAAAATAAATTTCACATTCTCATTGCTACTTTTTCTGCTCTACAAGCCCACTTTCTTAGATCTTCAATCCGACGTTTTGTTTCTTCGCAACCATCATCAACTTCATTTTTTTAAATAGTCGAAAAATGATGTTTTATTCCTAATAAACTTTAATTTTAATTCTAAATCCAGCGACATATCACACTTAACATTTTTTTTACCATCATCGATGCTATTTGGTGATCATTGCGAAGGAACGAAACGTCGCGTCGGGTCAAAAATGTAATTACGGCGTCTTGAAGTGGAGAAAAAGTGGCAATAAAAATGTAAAATTTTTTTTGATCTATCGATTTTACTCGAAACGGAAAATAATTAATTCGTATATTCCTGAATTTCATTAATTTCTTCTGTAACTAAATATTTAAAGTGATATGATGAAACGAATTTTATTTTTCTTATTTGCCTAATTAACAATAATTAATAATTTATTTCTGGATCACAAAAATACCTCCTTCATTTTCCTAACACAAATAACAACCTTGAACAATTTCTGTCATTACGTTTTCTAACATTGTCGGTGTTATTTTTCTAATGGCTGCTCGTATTTCAGCATTTAATTATTCAGTGTTATCAAAATTTTCCAGTAAACTTCATTTTCTAGGTACCCTCCATAGGAAAAAATCTAGAGGTGTTATATCGTGGAGCCCAGGTTATCGGACCATGGGTGGCAATTAAATTATTTTCCATGCAGTCTCTTAAATAATCCGTATTATTTCGTGAATCGTGGGGAGGAGCCCCATCTTGTTGGAACCACATGTGGTTTGTTACTTGTAGAGGGAGGTCATCGAGGACATCTCTCGGAGTTGAGTGTTCCTTCGTAAAATATGGGTCCGATGATTCGGTTTGTAAACTTTTCTTCATTAGAATAAAGTGTCATTTCCCTTTATTTTTATAATAAAATGCGACAGTTTAAAATAATCACAAATTAACAAATTTACAAATGACTGATATCGGTTTCCCAAGTGACAGATCGAAAGAAATACAATTGTTTAATTTCATAGCCGCCTATCGATGCTAAAACGGTAGGCTATGTTGGGGTAGGTAAATTAAGAGTAAGTATTTGAAAGTGATTTCAAAAATAAGAGTTTTTCCTCGTAGAGGAGAAAACGTGGCAGCGAGAATTAATTATAAATTACTTTTGGAATAGAATGAAAAATATATGAAAACGCAATATTGTGAATTACTGGGCCATGCAGAATTTTCGCAATTGAGTTTTTTCTCATTCTACTGAAAGATACAGACTAAAATAAATTCCATATTTATTGCCACTTTTTCTCGTCTACAATATAACGTAATTAGATTTTTGGTTCGACGCTTCGTTCCTCCGCAATCATCATCAACTAGCATTGATGATGGTTTTAGTCCGAAACGTCGAAAAAATGATAAGTGTGATATTTCGTTGGATTTAAAATTAAAATTGAAGTTTATTAGGATTAGAATAAAATTTTTCGACTATTTAAAAAATTGAAGTTGATGATGATTGCGAAGAAATGAAACGTCGGATTGAAAATCTAAGAAAGTGGGCTTGTAGAGGAGAAAAAGTAGCAATAAGAATGTGAAATCTATTTTGTCAAATCTTTTCAAATAGAGTCAGAAAAGAATAAAAACAAAATCGCCAATTTTCGGTTTTGTCCAAATATCTTCGAAAATATTCGGAATTTTCCGAATTTTAAAATATCATGTTGCAGGGTTCAGTGGGGCGCATCTTTTTCCTAATTTAAACATATCTGTAGCTCTAATGGTTTACGAGATCCCTGTCGAGTTCATTATTATCCGGGACACCCTGTATATATTGCAAGATGAATTAAATATTTCAAGATTAAAAACCAATACTTACCCGTCAACGTCTCAACACAAGATAAAAGATCTTGTATTCAAAATTCAAGACGTTGGACAAAATTATGTTTGCCGATGTTTTATTGGCTAATTAGAACATGTGATTAACACTATAAACCACGTAGCGTCAAGTAATAGAAATACCCAATATTAAATATAGTAATCTATAGTAAAATAATTTCACAAATTGTAGGTACAAATCTAATCGCTATTCACACAAAATAAACCCACTAACCCAAACTAACCCATTCGTGAATAGATGTCATTGGCGAGTTAAATATTAAATATCGAAAATCATTTGCAATTGAATTGAAATTTTAGTGTAGCGGAATAAGCATATACTCCGTTACAGGCTATATTAAGGTGCTAAATCAGCATGTAGTTATTAACTTCTTATAAAATAATGTTAATTATAGTTACAATATTTTTGCATCATTACCATAGTAGCACCATTTTCAATATGTAACTTTATTTTATTTAAATTCAAACTTTTAAATTTAAATTGTTGAGTTTACAAATCTAGTGAAGCAAAAATAATACAAAGAGGTTAATACTTAAATGCTTAACAAAAACTGAAATTTTCACTTTTAAAGTGTTGAAAAGTAAACTAAGGGGATCAACTGTCCACTGCCAATTTTTTTTTAACGGATTTAAACAAATAACAGAGTAATGTCTATTATTATTAATGGTACACAGTAACATTTCATATTCTGTGGGTAAAAATACTGAAATTGAGACAAACTTAGCTTGGTTCAAAATTTGATAATAATCGGGATACAGGGTGTCCAAATGTAAATTTCATTTTCGGTTTCCCTATAATTAACTTATTTTTGAACTAATAGTATTGCATGCATTGGGTTTTGAGGGGAGAAATTTAAATTTTTATGGCACTCCGATTACATAAAAACAAATGTAACTTTTTGCGCTCTAGTGTATTTACGTTGCTATTAAAAATATTGATTTTCTCATAATTTTTACGCAAAAAAGGTTTACTTTATAAATGTCGCTCTGAGCAACTGTTTAAATTTGGATTTGCATGTACAAATTATTTATTTATTTATTTATTTATTTAACAAGTACTCTACAGAATTATACTTTATAAATGGTACCTAAAGGCTATAAAATTCATAAAATACAAAGGCAAAAAATTTATACTAACATAATAACTATTACAGAGGACGTAGAACAACATATTAATAAGAACGATTTCTTTTCAAAGTAAACAGTGTAGATCTAAAGGTATCGCAGTTAGGGGTGATTCTATTATAGTTTCTGATTATGTAGTCTGCCGACAAATACTGTAGATCCATAGTTCCTCCGATGAGTACGTTAAAAAAAGCTGCATCTGCCTTGTACGTATCGCTGGAGCATGAAATGTCACAACAGCCTCAATAAGATCATTGCAGTCAACAGGGTTGTTCAAAAGCTTATATAAGAAAAGTAATAGACTTTCCTTATGGCGTTGTACAAGACTTTTCAGGCCACAAAGTAGGAGTACAGTTTGGTAAGATATATCGTGGCAGGGAAAGCGATGTTTAAAAAGAAGATATTTTGTGAATTTCCTTTGAACCCTTTCCAGGCGGTTTATGTTCGGGGCATATATTGGCGACCATATAGTTGGGCAGTATTCAAGTACACTTCTCACTAAGCAATTATATAAGCACGTTATTGCCTTCGTGTCCACGATATGTCTTGTGTTTTTCTTGATAAGGCCAAGCATTCTATATGCCTTGAGGACAACACTGATAATGTGGAGGTTAAATGAAAGGTCACTGAAATATGACTCCCAAATCAATCATGGAAGATACCACCTACAGGTTCACATTGTTAATGCTATTGATGGTGTTATTTGGAATGCGAAAAGTGTAAAGGCGTAAGGTCTTACATTTATTGATGTTCAGCCTCAACAAATTGTCACTACACTATGAGACTAGACAGTTCAAGTCTCTCTGAAGTCCATCATTGTCAAGGTTAACAGCAAAGAATGTCAAGTCGTCGGCGTATACCAAACGGCGGGTATTCCGAAAGCACTGTGTCACATCGTTGATGAAGAGCAATGGCCCAATGTGTGATCCCTGAGAAACACCTGGCAGCACCGCAAACCCATCAGACGAAGAACCATGAACGGTGATGCGCTGGCGATGATCTGTAAGGTAGGAAGCGATAAACCTTAAGTAGTTGCCCGATACTCTCATTTTGTGAAGCTTCCATAGCAACAAGTCGTGACACACGCTATCGAAAGCCTTGGACATATCGACTTGGTGCCCACTCTCAACCGATGTAGTTATAAAACTTTGAAACACAGCCAAATTGGTAGCGTTGGACCGTTTTTCGTACAAGCCATGTTGTTCAGAAATTATATAGTTTCTATATGAGCTGAAAATTTCATCTGTCAAGATTGACTCAAATAGCTTGGGGATAGAGGATAATATTGAAATTCCCCTATAGATAATAATTTCTAATCTATCTCCAGACTTAAAAATAGGAACGAGATTTGACTGCTTCCAGAATCTTGGGAAGCTTCCAGTATTAAACACTGCATGAAATAGTTTACATAGCGAAACAGCGAGTGAAGGGCATTCTTTCAAAAGCATTGGGGGGATTCCGTAAGGCCCAGCACTCTTAAAAGGATCCAATGCTCTAAACGGATAGCTCTATCTTAATTTTCTGCAAAATCAGCTGCCAGACTCTTTGGATAATCTTCCGTTAGAGCTAAGAAGAAATCTGTTTTCATGCAAGATGGTGCCCCAGCACACTTTTCCGGGATTATCAGAGACTACTTAAATACTACATTTTCTAACCGCAGGATTGGTCGTGAAAGTCAAACACCTTGGCCTGTCAACAACTATGGCAAAAAAATCAAAATGCGGTGGAATCTGCCGTGAAAGTATCTGTAATACAGAGATATCTCGGCTGCATGTCTGCGATGTTTCACTATCCAGATTCTGGGGCAACTCAGGGTCGCCAACGAGACGTACAGCTCTCTTATGAATAGAATCCAGCAGCTTTAAGGTGTTCTTAGGTGCGGCATCCCAGATCTTTGAGCAATATTCTAAGAACGGTCTTTGTAGAGCAAGAGTAGCTGCTGCGGTGTGTACAGTTTTTTGTTGCGAAATAGCGTACCAAGCTTCTGCGAAGCTGATTTTACGATGTTAGCAACGTGGTCATGCCAGGATGTATTGTTGTTAACTGAGGCACCCAGTAGTCCGATTGACGAGGATGAAGGTCGATCATGCCATAATGATTTCAGGGCTTGCCGTATTGACTTTCTTGGTGAACGTGGCTCCTTGGGGTTTTGCTGCATTGAACTGGACCAAATTCCTGTTGCCCAAAGTTTTAACTTTTTCCAGATTTTGATTAATTGTAGTAATCTGCTCTTGTCTGCAGTGATAAGCCTCAGTCACTGGTAAAGATTTTCCTGATCTAAATTGGGAGACAATGGTACCGTCATCTGCAAGATGAGGAAGAGAGTTGGTGAAAGTATTGCGCCCTGAGGCACGCCTACATTAAAGGTGAATGTGTCTGAGATGGTCCATCAACTGCAACGTGTAGAGATCGGTTCTTAAGGAAACTGGTTAGACAGCTGCATAGAGATGCTAGCAGTCCGAAGGACAGCAGTTTGTTGAGCAATACGTCGTGCCAAACTATGTTGAATGCTCCGATATATCTAAAGCAATTGCTCGAAATGCTCCGTAGTTCTCCATTGCCCTACTTCATACATGGGTGACATATGCTAATAGTTCTTTGAGAATTTTACGAATATCACGGTGATGAAACGTAAGTTCCGCCATGGCAGTGTTGACGTTGGATATGGAGGCCTTACTTTGGCGAACGTTTAAGGCAAGGTGCGGTACATGTTGGGGAGCCTGTTTGCTTTTTCCTAAGCTGTAGTCACCGCCGCGCTCGCGCCTTGAAGCCGCGTCCGTCTGTCACTTACCTTATTTTAAGGGCCTCATTCGATTTGCTAACAAATTTAAGAACTCCACTCCAAGCAGAAAAAATGTTTTTTACGTTCTAAATAAAACGAGTTTGAAATAAACTCAAATTGAGTGTAGTTAAGCGTTTCTAAAAATCGACAGTGGCTTTTCTAAAAATATAAAGTTATCGAGAATGGCTAGCCTGAAAACGACGGCAATAGACTATGAACTTCACAGTAATTTACCATTTACCTACATTTGAAAGTGTAAGACATACAACATGTCTCAAAAAGTTCTTCCCATATGAGATTTATACAAATCTGCTACATATTATTCTTAGTCTACAATAACACGAATAAATGTTCAATAATGCTCATCTACAATACAATAATTATCATATTATGCTTGTGTGATATAAAGCTCAGAAAACATTTTATTATAAACCGTTAAGAAAGTTGACAAGGGGAGCGACATGGCCACACAAAAACCCAAATTTATTTGAGAAAAATGCTGCCCGAATCGCCGGACTCCTATAAATTACAATTTGTCGAAGGTTGGTCCGGTGGCTGAACCCCATGCAGGGCTCCGCGGGACGCCCCCACCTGACTTAAGGCCCATCTCAGTTTCTAACAATTGAAAACGGACACTTTAATATCCTAGCAAATCATCAATTTGGAATTTAGACTGGTCGGTTGGTTATTAAGTTTTGTTTATAATCGAAACTACAACACGATCAATACTTTTATTAGCTTAAGTTGAATAAGAGTTCGACAAACGATCTAAAACTCATGAGAGAAAATTACATTATTTATGGCTTATAATTTAGGGTGGCTCGACAAATATGTCTACTCATTTTCTGGAACATACTAATATACTGTTTTTCTATGGAAACATTAATAGATAGATATCATATACACCAATTATCGATGTAAACACCGAGACCAAAAAAATGCAGAGGAAAACAAAGCCAATGAGAAATTAATTAAAATATAAGATAAAAAACTAGAATACCCAACTATGTTGGGGTTTGGAACCTTCGGCAACATGCACTAAAACGGAGTTTTATCCACAATACCGCAACAGAATTATTGCACTCGACGCGCGTTTCGCTAACCATGTTAGCATCATCAGGAGATGATTAAAACTGATTTAATCATCTCCTGATGATGCTAACATGGTTAGCGAAACGCGCGTCGAGTGCAATAATTCTGTTGCGGTATTGTGGATAAAACTCCGTTTTAGTAGAATACCCAAATCTACAATAAGCTGGATTTAATAGAATTCTTGCGCGACATTGAGAAATAAATGATTTGTCTAAAAATGTATGGTATTGATATTTAAATGGAGTTATAGAAAATATATGACAAAAAGATAAGTTTAGTAAACGAATTTATTCCAGAACGTAGTGCTGCTTTAATCATTTATCCTTAAAACTATTGATGCAGTTTTGAAAGGCGACGGTTCAGAAGATACTTAATATTTTACTGATATTTTAAATTGGTTGCATGCCAAAGTTTTATCTGAAGTTTGATGTATTTTAATATATTTTACACCACTTGCTTTGCTTTTTATTTGCCATTGATATACCAGGAATAACCTCTTCAGGTCAAAGTTGCCATTGGTGGCAACAAAGTAGTTGTACGGTGCCGACAAGACCACATCAGAGGGCTTCAGAGTTTCGCGCGCATCACATCGTTGAAAAAAATGTCTAATATTACGATTCTTGCATGCCCCCCGCTCGCTTCGCTTGCTACGGGGGCGCCACCAACAGAAACTAACCAAAACTAACCCAAGGCATGCCCAAAATGAAGAAAAAACTTTTTACAAATAATATTAGAAATAAAAGAAACATATCTTGCCATTGGAATCGAACCCGGACCGCCGGTGCCGCATCGCAAACTCAGCATGCAACCACTGAGCTACGGATTAGTTGACAGCAATTCGCTAGACCCTAAAGATATAGTGTTTGTCAACAATGTAATGTGCGCGCAACTCTGAAGCCTTCTGATGTGGTACGGGAAACGTCTACTGCGATGCAGGCCCATTGTTGCCACTTGTGGCAACGAGCAATATTCTTTGTCTATTAGGCTGATATAGTTTTATTAAAACTCCTTCGTGCCCACTATCGATTTTGCAATCTGCTTGTATAACCCAGATTTTGCTGAAAAACAAATTTTTTTTTAGATCGAATTTTCCAATGTACTTTTGTTGTACAATGCATATATTAGTTAATTTTTAAAGGAAAATGATAACGAATTTCATTCTAAACACCAGTGGCGGCGCGTAGAGAGAGAGAGAGAAAAAGTACACCCTACTACATTTAGCTAAGGATATGTCCTAACTCGTCCTCACTACAAATATGCCATAGCCCAGCTTTTAAACCGTATCTAGAACATTATTCCACGACAATAATCGAGAAATAAATTTTACGCCACATATAGCGTACCTGGGATATAGGAAGAAAACAGCTCAGACGCGACCATGTTGGCGTCGTGGGCATGAAGGGGTTAATGTTGTTTTTGTGGAAACATCCCAACATGTGTATTAACTTATTGTTTGTCACCGTATAGTTTGGTGATAACACCCTGTATTTCCGTAGTATGATTGAGTCATAATTCAAACCCAACTAGATTTATTTTACACCAGGTAAATAACAATTTGTGCATTTAAAGCGTTGTATTTCAGCTACTCCTTAGTCCGAACATGGATTGCCGGTATAATAGATTCCAGTATATGCAACCATCGATGGAAAGCAAGTTTTCACTCCGAAAAGGAAATCGTTACTAATCGTTCTCAATATAATATATCTTTGTCTCCGTCAATGTTGTGTAAAGATCAATATGTCAAATAAAGAAAGAACATGTCTCTACCCTCTCAAATGCATCCGTGTCCGCGCAATTTCCCACTATATATCTCCCTGTCGCGCCGGTAGGAAAAATTAGAGTTTTAGTAGTTAAAAATATTCACACGTGAAGTGTCAGCCTTTGTTGCTGCCCTGCTTGAAATTGGCGCCAAGAACATCTACCCAGCCATAGTAGCCCTGTTTGACGACAGGATATTCAGTAGTTTTTCTCCTTTGTTTGCACAGAAAATACTTGCTCTCCTCTATGTTTATTTTTTTCAGCACTGAATTAAGGACTCTTTGGGCGTTTTAGCGCATTTTCTGGAGACAATACAACTCGTAGCATCTTTCCTGTTAAAGATAGAAGAAGGTAAAATGGCGGTTGGAAATTTGTAGTTAGACAAATCTGTTCCTATGCTCGAGATTCGAATCAAATGTTCGAGGTCGTATATCCCGGGTGAAGTTAAGTTGAGAGTATCGTAGAAGAAGTAAAGTAACAAGGTATTTAGTATGAACGGAACGGCAGTCAGTTGAATTTTTTAAATAAAGAAAGTTTAATTAAATTCAGTAAAGCAAGACGTTCTTATTAAATTAAATAATTAAGAAGTTTTGTTAGACACTGTGAAAGGATGAATGCTTCAAAGTAGTTAGAAATCATTGTATATTATTAATTATATTTAATGCAAATTAATTCTTGCATTATTAAAGCACGTGATACCTAAAATACATGTTTCAATTCACACCCTATAAATAAAGTCCCCACCAACCTATTTTGATACAGTCCACTAATTAAAGTGGTTAATCGTAGAGTTAATTACCACCCCCTCCTTTATGGTGATAAATGGTTTTGAGTCTGGTACATACCAAAATAATCGAAAACCTTATATAGTGGGGATTGCTTCAAGGTCAAACGCGCGTCCCGCCGTGCAACGTGTATTGCTTATTTATAATTGTTTAGTCGCATTGTTAACCCTCCGGTCGTCGGTTGGCTGATGTGTACCACATTCGGTCGGGTGGGGTCTGTGAGAACCATAATTAAAGTAACAAAAATTAATATAAACTTTTTTTATTTATGTCAATATCCTATTAAAATAATAATTTTCAAACCACATTTGATATAATTTACAAAATATTGTCTTATTAAAACTAGTTTTTCTATATGTTGGTTACGGCTAAAAAATGCCATAATTCTTCTTTTTTTTTAAATGAGTGAAATAAATAGAAAATTAAATTTAACACATTTTTATTAAAATATATATGTTACAGGAACCTCAAACACACAAATTTTACTAACACAAAGGAATTAAATAAGCGGTGACACAAACTGTAGTGGTTCAATCTTGGACTACCATTTCCTCAAAACAATCGCGACAACAAACTGTTACGTTATCTAAACAAAACCAATTCTTGCAAAAAAATCTGATTTTCCGTCCTTTGCAATATTTATAATTAGCTCTTTAGCCAGGCTGTGGTTCTGATACATCCTCCCGAGGAGTACCTGTAAGCCTCATAACTGAGCTTCTTACGGTCTTTGGTAAATGTTTGTCGATCTCTCTTTTTTTCATGTTATCTTGCAAAAGCTCCATTGCAAAATTCTTCTGAAACAGCCTGCGACTTAGAATTTTCGCCATCCGGGTCTTGAAATGAGATGGCACTTAAGTTGAAAAGAATAAATCGATCAAGATTTGTTACAAATGCGATCGGGTGTGGTCTGTCAGGACAGAATAATGCATGGCGACTACTTAGATATTAAAATATCATTTATATATAGGAATTTCAATTGCTATTAATGTCCTCAAAAGGTATTGTAATCGTGACAATTTAAAAAAATAAAAGGTTTTCATTTCACCGTGGACTCACAGACCACACCCGATGATCGGAAGGTTAACATAGTGGAATGCGTTTTGATCCGTAAAAATGAGTGCGATAGTGAGTCATTTCAGGACTCTGGCTCCGATTATTTACCTAAGTCTAATGCCGATAAGTCTGATAGTTTGTCATGTGCATCTGAACATCTGTATGATGTTGAACCTATAATGACGGATGGCGATTTCTTTGTTGTACTTAATCAGTTGGCTGTAAATTCTACTTTCATTATTTATAAGATTGTAGATTGATTGATATAATAATATTTTAGGATGAGACACCTTCAGAGTTGAGTGCATTTTCAGGACATTTTGAGGGAATTCATACCGCTGTCGAACCTGAACTTATGAAAAGTCTTAGAAGTTGTTTTATGGCTTTTATGTCTAAAAAATTATAAAGTCTATATGCAACTGGACGAATAAAAGAGCAGGACACAATTCAGGGGAAAAGGCTACACAAAAAGTATATGGTTTAGTATGGAATATTTGGTGCCGAAGTTATGAGTAGAAATAGATTTTTGGTAATATTGAAATGTACAAGATTCATTCCGATAGCATGTGTACCAGGAAAACCCATTACGCGCTTGGGAGTATTTTTTGCCTTGTTGCTCGAAAATTGCATGTCTTTTGTTGATCCTTTGGACGAACGTTTAGTGTTGTACAAAGGTAGAGACTCCACTTTAAGCAATTTATCAAGACCAAACGAGCACGATTTGAAATCAAACTATTTTGCATTTGCCCTAAGTGATCTAGCTTTACGTGGTTAGACCTAAAATTTTGCACTTTACTTCGAAAAGGATATATACAAAATTGATAATATTCCTGAGTCAATTAACCTATCATTGTCAGAAAGATTTGCCCTGTATCTTGCACAAAATTTGCTAAACGAGGGAAGGGAAATAATTTTAGATAATAATTGGTATATATCTTTGAGATTAGCATAATTTTTTGTAACAAAAAACATGTACCTTACTGGTACTATTCGGTCAATTAGGGGTGTACCAGAGGAACTCATAGAAACGTTATGCCTATGTTGTGTTAGAAATAGAGACATCTTGGCAATTAAGTATAATGTTAAGTAGTAAAATCACAGCTGGGTTCACTGAAAAAAGTCGATACCATATAGTGTGCCTGTTAAGGTATCCCTTCATAAGCCTTGTGCAACAAATCATTATAACATAAACATGGGAGCAGTGGATGCTGTAGATCAAGAACTGAAGCCCCAGAAAGAGATACACATGGTTTAACAAAATTAGGTTCCATATGGGGCAACGTATGGTTCTCAATTCCAAGGTCCTGTAAGTATATGCTTCTGGAAAAAAGATAAACGTTCTGGATTGTACAATAGCTCTTATTGATGACCTTTTATCGGAAAACTCGTCGGGGAAAGGTTCCGAAGAAAGAGGTGTGTTACCAAACTGATAAAACGAAAAAGATTTATACAAGCAATTTTAGTCGAAATTGAACATTTTAATCAATATCATAAATAATAGGCCTCAAAGGTCACCACTCACCACCTCCTTCCACCCCCTTTGTTTCCCGTTGTATTATGTATGTTTATTATTTAAAAATACCCTCATTACCTACTATTCAAATAGTTCAGAATATAACCAAATTCATACGTTATACCTATAGCATTTTTTATTATCACCCCCTCCCCTTTTTCTCCCTTCACATTTTTTGTTAGTTTTCTTCTTAAAAATACTTTAAGGGGCGTTTTGTATAATTTTAATTAAAGCAAAGCAAAAATAAAATAATTTGTTTTTTAAATCTAGAATAATACGATAAAGACCCGAAGGGGTTAATATTCATCATCATCATCACATTTATTTTCTATAATTACAAAGATATATATATATATATATATAT
>MU182175.1:315701-333856 GCA_016904865.1 Pissodes strobi | reverse complement strand
TTTAACTACAGTACATGACCTAAGCTAACTATGCAATCAATATTTCCAAGGAGGGCAACGTGCGTTACCAAACGCTACTGAGGTCTCCCAGCACACACTACCGAACCCGAGTGGACCTATGTTTTGTCCCAGGTCATGTTTTTGTAGTTTATAGTGGAACTTCGATATGTGTCTCATCTTACTTGGGTGCACTGACGCCCTTCAAGAGTTTTTCCGTTATGAATTATCAACGACTGGTAATGACACTGTATGACTACTTGTTTTCAAGGAAGTTGTAGGAATGATGAGGGGTGATTAACATGGGGAAAAGCAGTTTGAAAAACCACTTTACTCGTTTCTTTGGTTTAGCATACAAACTCACACACACACACAAGATCCACAAGACATACATACAAGTATCCAAGTGGAAGACTAAAGTATAGTCTTTATAGTCTTAGTGCGGTGTGAATGCACGTGCACATTAGGGTGCACTCGGATAATGTAGCCGTATTTCACCTGCCGGAGCAGGGAGGCAGCAGGCAACGTGAACGCAACAGATAAAGTGCTTAAACTTTACTGTCAGGCCTTTTATATGGGTTGCGGAATTGCAGATCCCTTAGCAAGAATGGTAAATGCAATCTGGTTACAAAAAATATTTCCGTGAAGTTTAATAGCGAAACCAGATCGTCAAACACACCTGATGGTAATCTAATATCGAGACTCTGAGGTAATTCCATACGTAAATGAATCAGAACAGACAGCTCCAGGAGAATATCTGATTTTAAGCGAGATGCTGAGGAGCAAAGTAGAAAGGGAAGAGAGGGCATGTATATGCCCTTATGAAAGCGCAACAAGGTATCTGTAGTTGTCTGTTTTTTGTTGCTCAGATAGTTAATTGCAATCATTTTAAAGGAATTCCTAGCAACTTTTTCATCACCTTCATGTGTGTAATGTAATCTAAGTTGGCTCGGGGACGGCGATTTAGGAACTCACAAAAATTCCTGCTTAAATGTTATCAGTTCTAGTGCCAAAGAACTTCTCTTTTAACTGAAGGCACGTCCTTCTTTGTCCACTGGCTTTACAGATCATTTCATAAGGCTCATTTTTACATGAAGTGAAGCTCTTTGAGGCAAATAATGATGCGTTAGTAAAAACCGCCTTGACAGTTATATTTTCCTTTTATAATGCTATGATTGCGCTCGACTATCCCACTTACATAGGAAATAATAGTATTTGGTATATTCTTGATGCATACCAAACAAGATTATAGCAGCCTTCAAATCTCCACAAATCTGTTATTCATACGCTTTATATTTTAGTTACTTGCATTACATTCAAATTATTGTAGTTTTTTTTCATATGAAATGTATAACTAATTGGGACTGTTGGCAACTTATTTCCATTATGAAGTAACGCAACTTAAAGGCTGAGTCTTAATAAATCTATGAATAGTGTCCACTCTTCTGCACCATGACTTATATTAAAGGCACCCATTAAACTATCAATTTTACCGGCCAGTAAAGGTTCCATTAAAAAAAAGTCTCGGTACACAAAACCGTTACTTTTATCCTGGAGAAAACTCCACTGTCGCAACTAATGTCCCAGCAGGTCCGCTGTTTTCCTTGGGCAGATTCAAACCCCCTTATGAGACCACTTCACTCGTTTTTTTAGTATTTGGTGTCGGTCTTCACTGTGCATTTCAAGAACGATATCAGTATCCTGTGAGATTGATGGATGAAAAAATAATCTTGTACATTATTGCCTGATTTTTAATCAGAATTAAGGGTGCATTCCTTCGAGGGATAAGAAATAGGCTGGAGATTGTATTGATTTTTTTCTCGTTGGTGGTAAATGCCAGAGAAAAATACCCTAAAATGTGATCAGTGGGCTCCTATCAGATCATACAGACGTAGCAAATGCTCTCTTCATTCTTATTAATTATCTATGAGAATTCTTCGCGCGCGATTGCTGTAACATATATGAGGTGCCCGCCATAACCATATCAAAAGCAATCTGAACTTGGGACATATTGTTAAACGCACACTCACTTCTGAAAATTAATGCGTTTGAATCAAACAAACTTTAATATAAGACTAACAGGGTTCATTTAAACTTATTTACGCGGGTAAGTCATTTGCTCCCTGAATAATAAGTATGAGGATACCTGCGTTTAAAATGGGGTCATTCGAAATTGGGGCAGATACCTTTTACTATACATATCAAGAAAAATCAATCTAAGTTGGACCTTTGAATGGTTTCTTAGCATGACAACATTTATAAGATTCAGCAAATGTGTATACGTATACATTATAGATGTATAGCAGGGAAATATTTCCACTAGTGTCCTTTCCCCTGGTTGGTTTCCCAAAGAAAAGTTGTTTTAGGTGCGTGCCTTTTTTGTATTGACATAATCGGGGAGACTGGATCCTTTGTATAGTTAGTGCACATCTTCTCTGTCGTTCATCGATCAGTAGATTCCTCTTAATGTTCACCGTTTACATCTAAAACTCAGGAGATTTTGCTATCGGTATTATGTTTTGGTGCCATATGACACCACTTTTGTACAACTTAAGTATGATTTTCTGATGAGCGTGTTATGATGGTGAGAAAAAATTATGCATTGCAGCTCCTAACCTCACTTAATTTATCGTCACTGGTGACCCTTGAGCCTAGATAAATAAACCCTCACACTACATAAAAGTTATAGTCTTCGAAGCACATGCCATTTTCATTGTATCCTGGTTTGTCCTGCATACACTTGGTTTGTCGTCGTTAAATGACAGACCGGCAAGTTATACTTTTTAACATTACCTCGATCTTCTGGCAATGCCAAGGTCATCAACATAACGTGTTGAGATTCATTCGTCACTGAATTAATCAAACTCAATTCAATGAAGGATTTAAGGGCCAAGTGGAAGAACATTGTTGACAAGTTTTTTTTACAGTTAATAACGTGTATCCCTAAATTTGTAACACATATGTTAGTCGTTCAAAAGTTATCTCAGGAATAAACACATAGACAGGTAGGCACATCGCATCAGAAACAGATTTTATTTTTTGACATTATAGAATGCCCTTTTATCAAATCAGTGTAGCGGCTATTATAACAAATAAAACTTAAGAGAACCATATGGAATTTTTAATAGAAAAATCATAGCCAGAAGTAGATATAAATTAAATAGGATATTATAATTCTTGGACTTATTTAGTACTTTCACCTTCTCGGGCAAGTCATCTTTTCAATATCAAATCAGTCCTCCATTGCAAGAGTTTATTAATTGTAGATATACTATATAGGCAATAACATCCTGCTAAAAATATAATTTTACCTTTACCTCTCAACGTTTGACTAATTAGTAATTATTGGGTAAGGATAAACGTAAAAAAAATAAATAGGAAACAAAGGCGTATGAAGAAATAAAAGAAGTTTAATTGCCTCTCTATAACAAATCATCAGCTTGTTCAACTAATTACTTGTTAGGCCGCTCTATTCATCTAGTATAATAAGCATGATACTGCAAAAATCAGTTCTATTACATTTCAAAAGCTTTCTGCTCCTTTAAACAATAGTTTTGTTATATTGTTTAGATACAGAGTGGTCTAAGATATGAATAAATTATATATGGAATCTGGTTTGGATTTTATTGCACATTGTTGTTTTTCTCGTTTTTGAATTAATGAAACTATTGCCGTTTAACAGTTCAAAGAACTAGGTACTTACTCATAATTTATGGAAAAATGAACCAACATCTCTAATTTTTACTTATAAATGATCTAATATGCAAAATGCTTAAAAAACAAACTCGCCATTTTATATTAAAAACCAAAATTACAAGCACGCATTTATAACGTGAATAAGTTCACTACTTAAGACATCAACAGATAGCAGCTTAGAAAAATATAATATGAAATTTGGAGTACAAAAATTATAAAATATAGATTCACGAGAGCTAGGTATAAATTGATGAAAGTGATATTCTCGGATTAACATTGTCTTTTTTCTTAGTTTCACAACATTTCAGTTAGTAAACTATATTCATAAATATTAGTAACCGACTAAACACCCATTAACTTATAACAATGAAACTTCAATAAAAACCTTCAACCACAGCTGTAAGGTTTATAATGTTAAACAAAAAATCCGCTTAGATCCGGAGTAATATTAATTTTTAATTGTAATTTTAATTTTGTTATGTTCGCAGGAATAAGTTACATGTTTGTCGTTTGACTAAAAGCGTGATTCAGCCATCGTTTTTGTTTTGAATTTAGAATTATGTGAACCTTTTTAGAAATGTGAGTTGCAACTTGTTAATTGTGATGTGACTATTGTCTATGAGTGTTGTTTGCTTTCTCTTCGTTGATATGTTCTTTGGTTCTAGGGTTCTACTCGATGCAAAAAATCACACAAAAATCGCCATTAATTTAATGCCTTTCAAATCTTAACAATCTCAGAATCCTAATATAACAATGTTAATTATATCAATTTCTATTCCTAAAAATCTTACAGCAGTCACTGACTTTCCGTTAATGGGTGGTTCTTTTACTTACTTTCCATGGCTTAGGCAGAAAGCGGTCTGTTACGCTTCAAGAGGAAGTCCTTTTTGGAATAAAAAATGTGTGCCATTTTTTCGCTTCACTATCAATTAAAGTTAATACACTAGAATTAAGTGTACGTGGAATATGATTGCGACAAATTCCTGCTTTAAGTTGGTGCCGTATTTGCTCAACGAGGTTGAACATATAGTGGTAACGTGGTAACTGCAATACTGTGTAACCCAAGTTCATCGCAGTAATATTATTTTTCACTAAACAAACTTTTAAGCACTTCCAATAACTCTTGTTTGGATAGTTTTCATGAAAATATATATCATTATCGTACCTATTATTTTTGAATTTTATCTTTTGGATCGTCTGAACTACTATGATAACTATCCATAACAATAACACTATTTGGCGGAATATTAGGCCATAATTTAGTTGTAAACCAATCTTCAAATAGCTCCGCTGTTGTGTCGTCAATATAGTCAACACAAGAGTCTCTAATGTTTTTGGATGAGGGAGACAAAGCATTTGACACAAACGTGTTCTCAGATTCTGCATGTAAACTTGTTATTCTTTTACCGTGGTTTGACGGCTCACGTGTCACTTACCGCTAGAATCGTTGCACCCACTGGTTGGGGTGTAATGGGTATCGAACCACATTTAATCTAAATAAATTGTAACAAGCAAATTTTGGAGAGGCGACGTTCAAATAGGCGAGGACGTGACAACCCTGGAAGGCGAATCTAGTCATGGTGTTATATAATACGGAGTATATATAGAGATTAGAAATAAGGCGTAGATATAGTTATTGTATGAATAGCAGAGTCGACTCATGGCGTTATGTAATTATGATGACTATACTGGCGAAGTTTTAAGGTGTAAGGCGGAAATATTTGTGGCTGTAATAATATTGGCGAAATAAAACGTGTTACCAAAAACTAATCGTTTACAGATCAGAAGTTGGGATAACCTACGTATTGTGTTAATTGTTGTGGAGAACGGTGAAATACGCGATTTCGGCGAGTTAAATCGCAGTGGCAACTTCTTCTTTTTTGTGAGTGGCGATATCACAAAAACTGATAACAAAAGGCGGGCGTTTGTTGCTATCCTTGACAGTGGATTGACATTTGGCGATATTTCAGATATTCACGATAATAATAAAGAAGTGTGTTTATTGGCATTGGTGTTTAAAAGGCGTTTTTCAAGTGATTTTCTATGTAGGAAGGCAGAAGTGACGAGTTAGAGTTCGATTACGAGTTGGAATTAAGCGACGGTGACCACGGCGAAGGCGATTCGGCGATGGAAGACGAAACAGTCTGCAATCTGCATGGTAATAAGCTGTTGAAAGGCGGTTTGGCAACTAGTATCCAGCAGATTGTGACGGTCGAAATGGCAAGGGCGGCGAAGCAAAAGGCGGCCCAAATGGTAAAGGCGACGAAACAAGAAGGGCGAAAAATCAGGTGAGAGCGTTCCTCAGGCGGTAGTAGAGCATGCTTGTAGCGATAGGGCGGACTCCGCTTGCAGTTTGGGCTGTATGGGGTCAAGGGCAAGGGCAGGCGGCGACATTCTTGACCCTTTCGATCCTGACAGTCAGGACTGTAACGTGGTCAGGTGGTTGAGCAAAATTGATCAGTTGGGCGATATTCATGAATGGTCGAACTATGAGAGTTCGTATTTTATGCAGGCGAAATTGCAAGGCGCAGCAAGGGGCTGGTTTAATCGGCTCGATGAATATGACCTCTCATGGGAAGACTGAAAGGCGGCTCTAAGGAAGGCGTTTCCTAGAGTGCATGACTTTGCTCAGCTGTTCAAGGAGATGATAGCGAGGGTTAAATTGGATGGCGAAACCATGACCCATTATTATCATGATAAAATGGCGTTGATCGAAAGGTGTGGGCTTTCAGGCACAAAGGCGCCTTCGTGTCTGATTGTCTACCTCTCGATCTGCAGGCGAATGCGAGGGCATTCGGTTGCTCTTCCCATGGCGACTTGACAGATATCGGCGTCCATCAACCGATATTGTGGAATTGGAGGGGCAAGGAAGTCCAGGATCATGCGCAGGCGAAGGCGACGAAGACTTTGTGGTCTTCTGAGGCGATTCTCAAATTGAGAGAGGCGTTTGGCGAATTTTGGGTATCCAAGGCGTACTATTTCCAACTGATGGCGCGGGCTGCCGTTTACGAGCAAGGCGTTTGCTGACTTTTTGGCGAGGTGTAAAACACCGAGGGCGAAAGGTTAGGTTGAAAGGTGCATGCGAGTCTGACTGGTGAGGTGCAAAGTGCGAATGGTCAGGTTGAAAGGTGCATGCGAGTGAGTTTGACTGGCGAGGTGCAAATGGCGAATGCTCTGTTGGCGAAAGGCGAGAGCTATGGCGATTTAAAGGCGAGTGAGAACCTGACAAAGGCGTAATATAAAGGTGATATTCGATAAAAGGCGTAAGGTTGCAATCGCAGGCGAAACCCTTAGTGTAGGCGATTTGGTGTTATGGCGAATGCACAGATCGATAAGATCTGGTTGATTTACTGGCGAGTTAAATTAATGAGGGCATTAATTGTTGCAGGATGGCCGAATGTAACAAGCAAATTTTGGAGAGGCGACGTTCAAATAGGCGAGGACGTGACAACCCTGGAAGGCGAATCTAGTCATGGTGTTATATAATACGGAGTATATATAGAGATTAGAAATAAGGCGTAGATATAGTTATTGTATGAATAGCAGAGTCGACTCATGGCGTTATGTAATTATGATGACTATACTGGCGAAGTTTTAAGGTGTAAGGCGGAAATATTTGTGGCTGTAATAATATTGGCGAAATAAAACGTGTTACTAAAAATTAGTCGTTTACAAAATTATTACCCTTTTTTGTATTCTTTAATCACTGATTTCTCTCAAATATTTCCCCCGCCATTCTTGATGATGCCTGGAATCCATTAGAATTTGCCTTTTACTAATCTTTTTGAATTTAAATCCCATTCCTTGGATGTACTGGCACAAAGTCGTTCTTGAGCACTTAATTTCGGCTTCATCTCTTTCAAGTATTTTCATTAAAATGCTATAATAAGCAGCTTAAGGGCCTGCCTATTGATCTTCGTTATGGATTGGTCAAAAATTAACCTATTTTTAATCTGAGATGAGTGCCTCATTGGTGTTGTACATAATGTCGAGAGTAATTATTTTGGTTCCCACAGTCCCATGTAGTCAACCAAGAAACCTAAGTGAAGAAGAAGCTAACCCAAAGCCACCCACTAAAGATGACTGGGTAATGGCAAAAACGGTACTCGCTACTCAGTAGTGCGACTCGAATGGGCATTGAATATATATGAACCACCCAAATCGTCAAGGGTGGATGAAATCTTTCCAGTCCTCTTACAATAGGGAAAAATAGAAATTTTGCCACACCTTGCAGATATCACTAGAAGCAGTACGGCCATGGGATACATACCAAAAGCAGGGAGAAGGGCGAAAGTCACCTTCATCGCGAAGACGATGGAGAAGGCAGTAGACAATTACATCCGATCCACTACCTTAGAAATGCAGCCACTGATTGCAAGCCAGCATGCAAACAGAACGGGCAGAACCATACAGACCGCACTGTTCCACCTGACCAGCATGATTTATACAAGAAACTCTAAACGAGAAAGAAATCATGGGAGCGTTCGATAATACATCCCACGTAGCTGTAAGGAGGGCACTAACGAGAAAGGAAGTGAACGACACGATATCTCGATGGATGTTTGAGATGCTTGCCACTAGGATAGCAGAAACTTTAGTAGGCAATCAGACTATTGAAGTAAGCTCCACTCGAGGTACGCCACAGGGCGGAGTATGCTCTCCATTAATGCGGAGTCTAGTGGCGGACGAACTGCTGGAAATACTGACAGACCTCGGCCTACATTGTGTTGGGTATGCCGACGATATTGTCATCACAGCAAGAGGAAACTTGGTGGAAAATGGTGCCAAACAGTGGGGCTGGAAATAAACCCATCGAAAACAACCATAGTATTCTTCTCTAGGAAGAGAGAACTCTCTAGAATTAAAGTTATCCGAATAGACGGGACCAACATTACACCGGCATTGGAAGTCAGACATCTAGGCATAACGCTGGATTGTAAATTCATTGAAGGAGTTGTAACTAAGGCTACAGGGGCCCTCATGGTGTGTTGAAGCTTTGCAGGAAGATCCTGGAGATGTAAACCAGAAATCTTGCGATGAATGTATGCAATGATAATAAGACCCACCCTACTTTACTGGCCGATCCTCTGGTTCAAGGAAACGGAAAAGCAGAGCATTAAATCAGCTCTCAACAAAGTACAACGCCTGGCGTGCATAAGCATAACAAGCATAATGAAAACTTGTCCAACAGCAGCAATCCAAGTAATTGTGGGCTTCGTACTTCTATACATTGTTGTAGAGGGAGCAGCTAGACAAGCAATGTCTAGATCACAAGAGAGGGAGCGGGCGAGGGAGGATGATTTAGAAAGAGTGCGTTAACATCCCTGACAAAGCATATACCACTTCTTGGGCTCCCCAGAAATGATATAATCAAAAGATACAATTTTGAAAATAATTTCACGGTTATGATAAGAAGAAGAGAAGAATGGAAAAAGGACACCACTTGTATTCTCAAATCGCAGCAAAGTGCCATAACGTGGTGTACAGACGGGGCAAGAATTGAACAGGGTACCGGAGCCGGAGTATTTGGGCAGGAACCGAATTCTGCGAAGCAATGGAGAAACACCCTGACATATTTCAAACGAAAATTAACACCATGCGCAGTTCAACCTAGAAGAAACTATAGAAAGAAATAGATTGTCATCGTCTCAGGCAGTAAAGCAGCCAGAATGATATCGGAATGCCTAGATAGGTTAAATGAACTAGGCAAGAATAAAAAATTATCCCTTCAATGGACACCAGGAAACGCTGGGATAGACGGCAACGAAAAGCAGACCAATTGGCAAAAGTAGGAGTACAAACTCCGCTTTTAGGACCGGAACATTTCTATGGCTTAGGGATGCACACCTACAAGGAAGAATTCAGGAAGAAAGAGCGAACCAAATGGATCAGTCTATGGGAATGCCTTCGAGGGTTAAGGCAATCAAAGATGTTTCTAGGGCCCCCCTCATCCATGAAGATCAAAGCACCTTATTACACTGAGTAAGAACAAACACCGCAGCCTTGCCGGCTTTCTTACTGCTGGTTGAGAAGGCACTTGGAGAGAATAAAAATTGAAAACAAGGACAGTTGCCGGTTGTGTGAGGAGGGGTGGCAAACCCCGGAACACCTTTTTAAGGAGTCCGAGGCTGTCGCGAACAGGCGAATGGCCTGCTTCGGGTGCTGCATCGTCGAACAGGAGGAACTTCCATTTATAGAACCGTCCAGACTACTTGTTTTTTATCAAAGCAGTGAAGTTAGATGAGCTACTCTGATTGAGATCAACCCAATAGATCTGTACAGTTCGTGTGTATTAACACCCCCTAGATTAATCATTCATTCATTTAATTACTGTGGTGACTCGAGAAGGTGTCAACCGAACATTTTGAGTTATTCAAATAGAATCCATTACTATATAACCAAACTGTAAGATTGTTCAAATCTCGCTATAGCTCCAGTGAGTTCCGAACATCTCCGAGTATTTACTCAATAAATTTTTAAATCATCTGCAAAAAGTAAAATGCTAAACTCCAAAGAATCACTAACATCACTTATGAAAGTTTAAAGAAAACAAATCCACAATGTGGTACTCCAGAGGATATCATGAACTCTTTAGATAGAAAGTTACTTTTTTTTTTGGTACGACTAAGTTAAAAGTGGTTACAAACACACTAATAACTCCTGTCGAAAACTGTACCGTTCGGAACAGTAAACTTTTCACACGGTGTGTGAAAATATGTAGGTATATGATCTATCAATAATTATCACACTTAGAATACTTAATTAGAATATTATCCTTAGTATTCAAACATACTAAAAAAGTCCATAAAAATAAAGTTTTGCTACTTAAGTAATTCGTATAGTTCGCAATTGCAATTGCATGCGTTTCGAGGGTCAACAACGGTTGGGCGAACTATACGTCCAAGATTGTTTTTAAAAACATCTATTTTAGAACTGACAAGTACAATGGCGAAGCGAAGAATGAATATTCACATTTTATAATATAGAAATGTAAACTACAGCTTGCTGACCAAGTTCCTTGGTTCTTCGCAATCTACTGCTGAGTTGCGGTTCTCATGGGAATGTGACTACTTAACTTGCTCGTTTAAGCATATACTAATACCTAGTATCGAAAATAACTGGTCAAAAAATGTCTGAACATAAATTCGATTAACGGATTTAGAACCGCCTCTAATTTTGTAATATAAGGGAAAAAGGACATCGATTTTTTCGAAGTTAAAAACTTCCCTATAGTTTGTGATGAAAAATGCATAAAACTATATTAAGGAGATCTTAACACTTATTACTGGAAGACTCGATGTCGGACCACAGATACATCAATATAGAACTGGGCCCTGGGAAGTTAGGAACCCCAAAGCAACCAACTGGGACCTCTATAGGGAGGAGCTAAGTTGGCGTCTAAGGGACATGCCGAGGAAGTACCGGGCCTCCGATGAGCTGGATGACGCCGCAAGGTGGATAGGATCATCGATGGCCGGGGCTTTCGCAAGCAGCTGCCCCGTGACTAAGCGGCACAGTAAAGGGAAAACTCCTTGGTGGAATTCCACTCTGGAGAACCTTAGGACACAGCTGAGGAGGCTCTTTAATAGGGCTAGACACAGCGGGGTGGATACTGACTGGGACCTATATAAAGAGGCCCGGGGACAGTACAAAAGAGAGCTGAGAGGATCGCGAAGGAGTGCCTGGAGGGCCTACTGTGGAGGGTTATCCCAAGCCCCGGCCGCTGCTAGGCTCTGCAAGGTGCTGTCAAGGGATCCACTCGTCAAATTGGGCAGTGTCCGTAAGCCAGGTGGAGGCTATACGTCGTCACCGGCGGATACTCTGCACCAGCTACTGACCACCCACTTCCCAGGCTCAACAGCCATGGGCCGGGGAGGTGATGGCGGGGCCGGGTTCAGCATTAGAGCTGACTATGGCACTGCCAAAAAGATGGTCACCTACAATAGGCTAAGGTGGGCGATCGAGACCTTCGCCCCGTTTAAGGCGGCAGGTGAGGATGGGGTCTTTCCAGCGCTGTTGCAGCGTGGCGGAGGACTTCTTAGCACGCCGCTAATGGACCTTTTCAGGGCTTCTATCGCGCACGGGTACGTGCCGGAGCCCTGGAGGCACAGCAGAGTGGTGTTCATTCCCAAAGCGGGAAGGAACGACTATACCGATACGAAATCGTATCGACCTATTTGTCTCACCAGCTTCTTGATGAAGACACTAGAGAGGCTGGTGGACCGATACCTTAGGGAGTGGGTGGCTCTAAGAGCCCCTCTGAGTCCGGAACAGCACGCATATGGAACGGGCAGGTCGGTGGACTCGGCTCTTCACCACCTGGTATCCAGGCTGGAGGAGGGGCTGGGAGGCGGACGGCTATCGGTGTGCGTGTTTGCGGATATTGAAGGAGCCTTCAATAACACAGCCGTGGGCTCGATCTGCCGATCGGTGGAGCGAACGGGAGTGGGTCCGGTCATAACGAGCTGGATCCGCTCCATGCTCACTGGGCGGAGGGTCGAGGCTAGGCTGGAAGATGAGGTGGTTGGGGTCGAGTCATCGCGGGGATGCCCTCAGGGGGGGGGGGGTTCTGTCCCCCCTCCTGTGGTGCCCAGTGGTGGACGAGATCCTACGTATCCTGAGAGTAGAGCATGGGGTCTATGCACAGGCCTATGCAGACGACGTCGTGATTATGGCACAAGGTACCGAGGTGGGAATATTGCAGAGGCTTCTGGAGGAAGCACTGACAAGGTTCTCACAGTGGTGTAGGGATAACGAACTCAGAGCGAATCCCAGCAAGGTAGAGATGGTCATCTTTACCAGAAAAAGGAAGTTGGAGGTCTCTCCCAATATCGCGTTGGAAGGGACCCCTCTTGTGGCGAAGAAATGTGTCAAGTATCTGGGTGTCTGGTTGGGCTCCAAACTGACCTTTCAGGAACACATTCGGCTCAAGACCGCGGCGGCGCTCAGTGCTCTGTGGGCTTGCCGTAGGGCGCTGGGAGGGACCTGGGGACTTGGGCCGAAAACTATGCTATGGATATACAGGACGATGATCGCTCCGATGCTCATGCATGGATCGGTTGTTTGGTGGCCAGGATCCATGAAAATGGTGTCCAGACTAGTGCTGGACAAATTACGTGAAGCGACTTGCATGCCTCTGCATCACCGGGGCTATGAGGACGGCACCCACAAGGGCCCTGGAGGTGCTGGTGGGGTTGCCCCCGTTGACGGACCGGGTGAGGCACGAGGCAGCCAGGGCGGCCATGAGATTGGCTGACGTGGGGATGTGGAGGGACAATGGCTCCTGCTGGGGCCATTGTGGTCTATGGCGAGGCCTGTCTGGGGACCTAGCCATCCTGGGTATGCCAGGTAACGCGATGGTTCCTGAGATAGGCTTCCCCGAGGGACTAAACTTCCTCTTCCCTACAAAGGAGGACTGGACGGAGGGAAGGATGGGAACCTGGGATGGGCTAGTCTGGTTCACAGACGGGTCCAGAATGGGAACACTGTCCGGAGCAGGTGCGTACTGTGAGGCTCTGGGGCGGGAATTATACGCCTCACTTGGCGAGCACACTACGGTTTTCCAAGCGGAAATTTTTGCGATCATGATGGGGGTCTGGGAGTCGTTAAGGCTCAATGTCGGTGGCAGGAGGATTTTCTTCTGCTCTGACAGCAAGGCCGCACTCATGGCGCTGAAGTCGGTCCGTACGCGCTCTCTGTTGGTAAGGGAGTGTAGAAGCTGGCTGATTGAACTTGCAAAGCGAAAAAAGGTTACGCTGGTCTGGGTACCGGGACACTCGG
This sequence comes from Pissodes strobi, assembly GCA_016904865.1. Taxonomy (NCBI): domain Eukaryota; kingdom Metazoa; phylum Arthropoda; class Insecta; order Coleoptera; family Curculionidae; genus Pissodes; species Pissodes strobi. Next base: position 320,383 of record MU182175.1, on the reverse strand, counting down.
GTGTACCGGGAAATGAGACAGCCGACGCCTTAGCAAGAGAAGGCTCCGCACGCGGATACTTGGGGCCTGACCCCTGTGTGGGGATCGCCCAGTGTGTCCGCGAAGGAGCTTTGGAGACCTGGATGGATAGTCGGGCGGAGGAGGTATGGCGGACGGCTCCGGGGATGAGACAGACGAGGCTCATGATACATGGGCCTGCGAAGAGCCTCGCCAAGGGGCTGTTGTGTCTACCTAGGAAGGAGTGCAGGGCCCTGGTAGGATTCTACACCGGGCATTGTAGGCTTAGACGGCACCTGACCCTGCTGAGAATTGCAGAGGAGGCGGAGTGTAGATGGTGCATGGAGGACGACGAGACTCCATACCATCTACTTACGGAATGCCCCGCCTTTGCGTGGGCAAGATTCAGAATCTTTGGCGTGACGTCGGTCGAGCCAGATTCAGTGCGTCGTGTTAGTCTGAAGGAGATGCGGGCTTTCTTAAGGAGGACCGGCATCCTGGAGGTTCTCTAATGCGGGCTGGGGGCACAACGGGTCCAATTGGTGGCCTAAGTGCAAGGCCCGCTAGGGGCCACCCCTTCCATACTGATACTGATACTGATACACTTATTACTCTTGAGAAAGGTCGTTTGCTATATTTTCTGAAACATTTGGTAATACTATTAAATACTAAAAACGTAAGAGAATCTAGAACGCATCTTTATTACATGTAAATACAAATTATTTGCATTGAAGATCTACATTGATAAATCTGCACTAGGTATTCAAGCGACCGAATAATTTAATATGCAATAATGCATTCATCAGTGCCTTTCACGAGTAAATACTTTTCTAATGATATTTTGTTGACGTTTTTCAATATTTCCTAATAGGCTTTGTTTTAGTCCAAATTAAATTACGCTCTTAAAAATTAATTACTGTGCCACCTATATTGCTTCTATTAAGAAAATCGTTAGTGATCACCTCGTTTACAAACACACAGCCCATCTCCATTAATAACTTGACAAAGGTAGAGTTATTAATTATTAAAAACCGACATTTAGAATTGACAAGTTCCAGTAAATTCAACAAACGGTCCCATCGTTTTCTACACGTCAATTAAAATTTCAGAGCTGGTATTTTATTTCTCCAATGGACAAGTCAGTTTATTATTTTGACAAAGGACATCGGATTCTTTTGTATTTTAAGGGTAACTTTAGTCTCACGTAATTTGATTGCTCTTAGCTTAAAATTATAATCTGGGTGAAATAGAGTAGGAGAGTTATTACTAGCTATTTATTCATAGGCAGATTCAAAAAGTAGACGAAACTTGAAAAAAAGGCATTTCTTTATGACCTGGAAATTAAAATGTATGTATTCTAGAAATTCCGACCATTATAGAAATATTATATGATTTGAAACAATGCTAATGTGATAATATTTATCAAATGCTAATTTTCTAACGTAAAAATGAAATATTGCCGCAAAAATTGGAAAGTTTGCTAATTTTCCTACAAATTTGAGGATGCATGGTCTAACCATTTTCAGAAATGTAAAGAACCCATACTGAAATGTTGGTGTATGCCAATCTATCATCTGTTGCGGTAGAAAATTAATATAGGTATTCTTTTGACTTAGCTGATGAAAATATGTCAAATGCTTTGTTGCGGTTTTATTTCAGTAATCATGACATTCTTTCCCCTCTTCTTCATTTTATAAGTAAAAATAATCCTCAATGTTTTAGTTTATACAACTTTTTCTGTTCGTTTGCACTAAATGAGCTTCTTATTATAATCTATATCCAACACCTTTACACTTGACCGTAGCCCTGCGAAGACCCTTAACATTTCAATCTAATCTAGCCGGCATGCGGATGAAATTCATTTGTAGTTTTCTTTTGCAGAACATTTAGCTGAGAAAGTACGAGAATTAGTCATTTAAAGACCGGATTACATGCATCAAAAACATTAAGAATATGGGCATATATACGCACATATTTTTTTAAATGTAAGCATGATATATGCAAAAAAACATAAATATGCTATGAATATGCACTAATAAAGCAACTAAATTTTGATTTTCTAAATTAAATTTAATAAATTAAAGTTGTGTATTCAATAGTAATAGTAATATAATGTAATAAATTACCGATAATTTTCGTTAAAAATGCATGAATGCAAGTTAAGTTGAAAAAACGCAATGTGCACGTTAGTGCACGTTTGGGGTTTTCCAGTTTAACTTGCATGAGTGAAGACTTATGTCGCGATTTGGAGTAGCAATGCTCAAAGAGGTTGATCAAAACATTGAAATTCTTACCCCAAAAAAATATCAAAAAGTGTAAAGCTTCGATTTGGAGACAATTTCACGATTTTCTTGTTGAAAAACAGTATACTCTGGACAAATGTAAATCAAAAGAGAAGCTCTCTTCAATTTGACAAGATTGGGGAACAGCATGCGGAAGAAAGATGGATCGCTTTACAAAGAAAATGTGGTTAAACTATGTGGAACGTAACAGCTAAATTGATTCAAGAAAAATTCAATAGTGAGTTTGGTGTGGCTATTGACGCCTTTAATGCCGTAACATTTAAGCAGGCAAGGGACGCAAGAGACGCTTTGCGACGTAGCTTACAAAGCGATGCGGATAAAAGAAAAACGTTCCGCGGCTTTTACTTATCAAGAACTCCTGAAAATGATCAATTTATATGATAAAAACACCCCAGATGGTCTCCAGAAAAAAACTATTTCATGTAATGTCATATGAGCTGGCATTTCGAGGAGGCGAAGCATCAAATTGCTCGATGGAATTTTTCCGTGAGGAAATACTTAATGAGTGGCAGCATCGAGTATAATCCAGTCTTTTCAAAAACCTGTCAGGGTGGAGATCGCAAATTGACGGGAAGCAAATGGTTGATTAGAAATACTGCAAATGAGGATATCTGTCCAGTAAGGTAGGTTATTTCTCCAGCTTTGCTTTTATAATAGTTATATCTGATAGTAGAATATTCCTGTTTAGTCATATTTCAATTTCGATTTTAAAAGTGCAAAAAAAAAGAATAAAGCACAGAAACAACGTTGAAATTACATGTATGGGAATACTTTACTCGTGCGATATTGCCAAGTTCGCTACGCTTGTATGGTAAATGAGCACATGCTTGAAGGTATTCCATGTTATTTCCACTCTTGTAGTACGAATACAAATAAAGGTTTTTCAAATGCATTTATTTTAGATATTTTATTTCTTGTTACAGATTATACAAGAAATTCATTTCAAAGAGATGCTGCCAAATCAAAGTCGACCGTCTTTTTCTTACTCCAAACCACAATTGGGAACATTCTGGCCAATGATATAAGAATTGTCGAGGAACGAGATATCAAAATGGATTACAGCAAGACATATGGAGAGCAACATAAATAAAACAATACTTACGGACCGAGATCAAGAGAAACATCGAGATCAAGCATCTGCATAACCCCAAAAATAACCCTACTACCAATCAAAATCTTACAAGCAAACACACAAAGAAAGGTTGTCTCATAAAACCTGACAGAAGCGATAGCCCAGAGGCTAGACTGCGACATGCTCTGCATACAGGAGCCGAATAAAAAGCGCTCGAAAGTAAGTGGTCCATACACCTATAAATCAAACGAACCAGACACAAACACTCTAATAAAAATCACAAAAGCAAGCAGGAAGGAAACTCCAATTTCAAAGAAGGAAAGCTTTGACAACTTCACATGCATACAGACAGGCAATAACTTCATCTATTCTTCTATGCAAGTTTTCGAAGATTTCCTAAACACACTTTTCCTTAACATTGGATAAAAACTAACAAAAAAATCAAATAGAGTCATTTTGTGCGGCGACTTTAACTCAAAAAATGTGGCATGGAGAGGTACTAGAACCGACGCCAGAGAAAAACTGCTGCACACAACCATAATGTCCCACGGATTAATAATTCTAAACGACGGAAAACTCTCAACTATGTCCCGAACAACTGGATCGTCATACATTGACCTAACTGTCGTTTCAGAAAATGTTTTTAAAGCAGGGATAACTTGGAGAGTACTAGAAGAAGAAAGCCTTACTGACCATCGCTTCATATTTTTCAAGACTGGCAATAAAAAAAGAAAACAGACCTACATAAATTACGCTGACACAGACATGCTAAATAAAGGCTTTGAAGAACTAAAAAGAAACAATTCTGAACTAGACATAAAACAACAAATAGAAAAAATACAAAAATATACCGGACATCTGGCAAAAGACTTTGCACAAACGAAAATTACCAATTCCCATACTGGTGGGACGAAGAAATCAGCAGAAAAATCAAAAAAACCAGAGAAGCAAGAAGAAACTTTCTAAGAGAGATACAAGACGACAGAAACAGAGATATTCTACAATCTACACAAAGATGCCAGGCGTGAACTAACAAAGGAAATAAAAAAAGCAAAGAAAAACGAATGGAAAGAACTCTGCAACAAACTAGAAGACGACGTATTCGGGCAAGCCTATCAAATAATAAAAGGACAAATGAAACAACAACCGCCTAAAATAGCACTATCCGAAGAAGAAAAAAAAGAAAAAAAAGAAATCTTTAATAAACTTTTTTGTTTGTTTGGCCCATCAAATCCCATCGTCCTCCCCCAGGCTGGAGAACACCAAAGTACAAAGTCTGGAGCTGATCAATGACAGTTTGTGACAAGAGG
>MU182175.1:266334-315691 GCA_016904865.1 Pissodes strobi | reverse complement strand
GCCATGGGATATGGCCCATCAAATTCCATCGTCCTCCCCCAGGCTGGAGAACACCAAAGTACAAAGTCTGGAGCTGATCACTGGGGCGTGATCCAACAAACCCCATTTTTACCCCTGTCAGACTAGGGACCGCCAAAGGAATGAGTCTGAGGCCGATGCTTCGAGTGGAAGCGGCCCTAGGTGGTAGATGCATAAGCCTACTCGCATCGTCCGGTGAAAGACCACCCCACCAGAATTGGGAAGCGCTAAGTGGTTTTCCCAAATCACGTTCCGCTTCCGCGCTGGTGGTCCCGGGTTTCACAGTAGGAATATATGGACATGATGGTGCTTCCAGGATCAAAATATTCCGGAGGTAAACTCCCCGGCCATTCGGATCTCCGGGCGCTGGGTGGCCCTGGGAGCCCTTCATTCCGCATTTCACAGACAGCAAAGATACCGAACCAATTTAGAATAGATTTCTGCAACATAAGAGGCCTAAATACAAACATAAATTCGGTACACCAACATCTACAAGCAAATAGACCACACATATTAGCCCTTACAGAAACACAAGTATGTTCTACTACAACAACAGTGAACTACCTCTATCCTGGTTACGACTTACATACCCGATTTAGATATAAGTTCGGAATATGCCTTTTTGTCCGAAGCGACCTTTCATGTCACCGCGAGGAAACACTCGAACCGAACAACCTTGACGTCATGTGGCTCAAGTTCACCGCCAAGGGATTAACCAAGTTTATATGTTGTATCTATCGCCCTCCGAGCGATAGAGCCTACCAAAGCTTTTTCTCAACACTAGCTACCACCTTTGACTCTATACAGGTCGATCACCCCAGTTCAGAAATAATCGTTCTGGGAGACTTCAATGCCCACAACACCAACTGGCTCAAACATCACAACAAGACCGACAACGAAGGTAGAAAAGCTGAAGCATTTGCCATCAGCTGCGGGCTTACTCAACTTGTAGACGAACCAACTCGAATCTCAGAGAGGGGCGAATTCGCCGCCCTCCTGGATCTTTTTCTGACCACCAATCCTGACCAGTACAAGGTTACAGTTGGTCCGCCATTAGGTACCTCCGACCACAAACTTATTACAACGGTTTGTGAATTGCCACTCATACAGAAGGATCCACCATTGCCTCGCAAAATCTGGCATTACAATTCTGCAAACTGGGACGATCTAAGGCAGTTTTACCTAGATTTTCCTTGGCTCGACGTCTGCTTTGCCACTGACGACCCGTCAGACTGCTGCGAAGAGATCATGCAAGTAATCTCCTCAGGAATGGAAGCATACATCCCAAATTCCATCAAGTTACCATCAAAAGGAAATCCCTGGTTCGACAAAAGATGCGAAAGAGCTGTAGGAAGGAAACAGCAAGCCTATAAGTACTGGCAGCAAAATCAGACCGCTGAAAATCGCAATTATTTTATCGAAGCGAGAAACGAGTGCAAGCGTGTGATCGACGAAACTAAGGACAAACACAATCAAAGGATCAGGAATAAACTTTTGCAATGTCCCAGTGGCTCCAGGAATTTCTGGTCGGTAGCAAAGGCAGTAAGTAACAACTTTACAAAAACGTCTCTCCCACCTTTGACGGACGAACGTGGTATCACGGCGACTACAGCCAAGGAAAAAGCAAACATGCTCGCCAAAATGTTTTCATCGCACTCTACCTTAGAGGTGCCACAAAGCAAGACTCTCCCCACTATACCGAATATCAACACCACCATGGCAGAAGTCAAGTTTTCTCATCGTGATATTCGCAAAATCCTTAAAGAACTAGATACGCAAAAGGCATCAGGACCGGACGGAATACCTGCCATCGTGCTAAAGAACTGCGCCAACGAACTAACACCTGTTTTTCCAGGCTTTTTTCTCTTTCTTACAGAAAAGGGATTTACCCATCCTCTTGGAAAGTCGCTCCAGTGCAACCTGTTCCAAAAAAAGGCAAGAAAACCACGCCCTCAAACTATCGCCCGATTGCCTTGCTTCCAATAATCTCCAAAGTCATGGAACGTGTAGTCAACCAGCAACTACTCAAGTACCTCGAGAGCAACAGAATAATCAGCGATAGTCAATACGGCTTTCGCAAAGAGAGATCGACAGGAGATATATTGGCCTATGTCACTCATATATGGAGTAGGGCAATTGAAAACTACGGAGAGTCTCGAGCGATTGCGTTGGATATTTCAAAGGCATTCGACAGAGTTTGGCATGACGGACTGCTCAACAAACTGCCGTCCTTGGGACTGCCCGCCTCTCTCTGCAGCTGGCTGACCAGTTTCCTTAAGAACCGATCCCTACACGTTGCAGTCGATGGACACATCTCGGACACATTCACCATCAACGCGGGCGTGCCTCAGGGCGCAATACTTTCACCAACTCTGTTCCTCATCTATATTAATGACCTGCTGATCGAAACGAATAATTCTGTTTACAGTTTTGCAGATGACAGTACTCTTGTCTCCCACTTTAGATCAGAAAAACCCTTACCAGCGACTGAGATTCATCACCGCAGACAGGAGCAGATTACAGCAATTAATCAAGACCTGGAGAAAGTTCAAACTTGGGGCAACCGAAATTTGGTCCAGTTCAATGCAGCAAAGACCCAAGCAGCAACGTTTACTAAGAGGGCCAATACAGCGGGCCCTGACATCATTATGGCAGTATCGACCATTCCTTCATCCTCGTCAATCGGGCTGATGGGTGTCTCGGTCAACAGCAATATGTCATGGCATGACCATGTTGCTAACATCGCAAAATCAGCCTCCCAGAAGCTTGGTGCGCTATTTCGCAACAAAAAACTCTATACACCGCAGCAGTTGCTCTTGCTGTACAAAGCGCAAATAAGACCGTGCTTAGAATATTGCTCACATATCTGGGGTGCCGCACCAAAGCATACCCTAAAGCTGCTGGATTCCATTCAGAAGAGGGCTGTGCGTCTCGTCGGCGATCCGGAGTTGACCCGGAATCTGGATAGTCTGGAACATCGCAGACATGTGGCCGAGATGTCTCTGTTTTACAGATACTTTCACGGCAGATGTTCCCAGGATTTGGCCCGCATAATCCCGCCCCTGGCAACTCCTGTCAGGCAGTCCCGACAGACGGCAGGAGCGCACCAGTTCGTCGTACAACTAGAAACACCTAGAACATCGCTTTACCAGAACTCCTTTGTCTGGCGCACTGCATCACTGTGGAACTCACTTCCAGGACATCTGTTTCCCACTAATTACAACCTACAAATATTCAAGAACCGTGTCAATCAACATCTTCGCACACACACCGCTCGTCGAGCGCCATAGGATCTACCTTTAGTGTGTATGCCACAGCCATAAAAAAAAAAAAAACCAATCCCCCAGAAAAAATCGCGAAACTAAATTGCGAAACCACTCCGCCTGCGGTTATAGATGCGGAACTGGACCGGACATGATGCTACCTGAACATGCTAAGATGCTTATATCGGAAAACAGGGACTTTTTCTGTTTTTTATACACAAAGTGTATTAGAGCGAGCTATTTTCCTGACGAGTGGAAAAAGGCTAAACTAATCCTACTGGAAAAACCTAGAAAAAAAACGAACACAACGAAAAAACCTACCGACCCATATGCCTTTTGGACATTCGGGGGAAAACACTTGAAACCATCTTAAAGGAGAGACTCAAAACACAAATAGAAAGAAACGGTGGACTTAACTCAAATCAATTTGGATTTACAAAAGGAAAATCTACAATAGATCCTATCAAAAAAAATCTAAGGAGGGTCAACAGGGTACAGGGTCCCCAAGAAGATCGTGAGCCTCATCTGCATTGACGTAAAAAATGCGTTTAATACGGCCAAATGGGACATTATTGTTACAGCACTAAAAAAACGTGGTATTGACAACTATCTGATCAACATGATAATATCATACTTTGAAAACCGTAAAATACAATTATCCAGAGAAAATACAAGCGACGTAGGGGCGGGCGTCCCACAGGGATCCGTCTTAGGACCCATCCTCTGGAATATAATGTATGACAGCGTTATGCAGGAGTTCTTTGACCTTTTCATAGAGATTATATGTTATGCTGATGATTTAGCAATATTAATCAGAACGGCAACAGTGAAACAGACCATCGATGCAGGCAACAGGGCATTACATACGATCAGTCAATGGATGGCCAGAAACGGACTAAGCGTTGCACCGGAAAAAACATCGGCAGTGGTATTCTCAAGGAGTTACGTACACCGAAGAGAAATCAGATTTAAGATGGACGGCTACGACATAGTTCCCCAGAAGACCATGAAATATTTGGGAGTTACATTGGACTACTGTTTAACTTTTAGTTCGCATATAAATTCAATTGCGGAAAAAGTGGAAAAAAACAGCAAAAGCCCTAAACGCAATTCTCCCAAATATAGGAGATCCTTCGAGTCTCAAAAGAAAGGTCATGGCTATGTTCATGCAATCCATTGCCTTTTATGCAGCTCCAGTATGGCACGAATCATTAAAAATTAATAGAAACCAAAATAAGTTTTTATATTGCCAAAGAAAATTTACTCTGAGGTGTATAAGCTCATACCATATGGTGAGCGTGGACGCAGCCTTAGTGATTGCTGGCCTAGTACCAATTACTCTTCTAGCAGATGAACGAGCTAATATATACAAGAGAAACAGGGCACAAAACCTATCAGAGCAAGCAAAATCAAAAATAGCTTTAGAAGAAAGGGAAAAAACATCGGAAAAATGGCAGAGAAACTGGTCAGCGGCAGCGGGACAACCAAACGAGAAAGCTAAATGGACAAGACAATTAATTAATACCGGGTATAAGGGAGTGGGTAAGCAGGAGATACGGACAGGTAGTTTACAGTACGACACAATTTCTAACAGGACATGGCTGCTTTGGGAGCTATCTATACAAATGCAAAAAAAAGACAATCATCTGCTTGTATGTGCGGAGATGCAGAAGTAGATGACGTCGAGCACACGCTATTTCACTGTGAGAGATTTTCAAGAATAAGAACAAACACCGAAATCGAGACAAACACAAACCTAAGAAAAGATAACCTAATAGAGACGACACTACAGATTAAACAAAATTGGAATTACATAACAAAAATGATGGGGAGGATGGTGGAGATAAAGGTGAGGGAAGAAAGAGAAGAACAAGAGTAAACAGAGAGACAGACAACCACAGATCAAGATCAGATCAACAGCACTCTCACTCTGAGGAAACTTTCCCAGGAAACAGTGCCGGGGTGAGAGGTGCAGGAGGGGGTGATGTTTCGTGGGTAGTGGAGATCTTAAACCAGCCGAGACTCTGAGTCCCACAGTACTTGGTGACAAGTCTACGTAAACGTATTTTACACCTCAACACAAAAAAAACTTTGTGTTCAATTGTAACAATTTTAATAACTAGATAAAATATCTATAACTTTGTGAGGCTTATTTAAAAAATAAAAATATAAAAAATAGTATTGTTCTATTATTTATTATTTTATTTCTATTATTATTATTGGGTTAGTTGATACTTTTGGGGCATTCCGTACTGTGCAATTATCCGATAATCGTGCACTAGATGATTATCACGTAATCACATTCTGATTGGTTTACATTAATAATTAAAACATCTCAGTTTATTGTTGGAATGTCAGTTTTGACAGATGAATGAAATTCTCATACGAATTGACTTTTCGAGGAGGTGTTTAATCGAATTTTTTGAAGAGCATAAACATCACGATGGATCACTAACAAATGGGATTGAATACAACCTTATATTTTCGAAAACAAGTCAAGGTGGGAATCGCAGTTTAAGCAAATGTCTAGGAACACTGCTAATGAAGACTTCTGTCCTGTCAGGTAAACCAAATCTTTCTAACGTTTTCCCAAAACTTTTTAATAAAAAATACTATTTTTATTACAAATTGTACAGAAAATTGCTTTCAAAAAGGGGAGGCAATATAAAGACAAACCGTCTTTTTCTCACTAGTAATCTGGATTGGCAAAAAAATGGCGTATGGTACAAAAACTGTCCGGTTGGTAGGAACGAACTCTCAAAGCGAACAAGCATTTCCGCTAAAAAATTGGTCTGGACATCACAAAATTTAAATTTACTAACCATTCTCATCGGGCCACTACCGTAACGCAATCAGGAAAAACCGGAGCAAAAGAAAGTCAGTTAACAAAAATTACGTGTCATGGCAATGTAAATTCAATAAAACCTTACTTATAACTGGACAAAGACTTTCACAAAAAGTTGATAAAGAAAATGAGAGAAAATAGGAATTTGAACGAGTTCAATGTTTCTTCAGTTTCAACATCGGCCTTAGGTAGCGTTGTTTCCGATCAAAGTTTATCGGGTGCTGTAAATAACTTTAATAATTATTGTGATTTTCATTATCACAACTTTAATAACTAGTTTTAATAAAATTAAATGATTTTTAATTTAATATTGATTTGTTGTTTAAATTAGAAACAAAAATAATTGTATGTGTAATATCTTTGGAAAATAAAATTTCAGTCGTATTTTTTTAAGAGGTGTATGGATTTTGTGTGCTTTTTTAAAATTGAACTTTAAGATATTTCCAAGTTAATTTTTTTAAAGCCTCTTAATACTGCACATGTGCGGATTATCAATAATTTGCACTAGTGCAGTATTATCGCGTAATTTTGATATGATTGGCTTAACACAACAATGTCTAGTAGATATTTTATTCTTAAAATGTCAATTTTGACATATGAATGAAATTTTCTTTATTGAATCACAAGTACAATTTTCCAATATCAGTTTATATCAAAGTTATATTAATATTAATTTGAAAGTTTTTGAACAAAAAAATTGTGGCGTGCAAAGAAAACGATCTCTCTACCTCTACTGAAGTTACAGGGCAAATATTAACTTTGGAACTAGGGCAGGCTTAACTGCCAAATTATTTACGGTTTTCCCTGACATTATGTTTACGACCTGCCATAAAAAACCTTAAAATCTCTGTTTTTTTCTATTAAACTTTCTAATTTTGCCATTACAGTTGTTATTCCTACCTAATCTCGTATTTCTTTGCAATTTTGTACACATACTTCTATTATATTCATCAACTCTAGTAGACTTGTACTGTACACGGTTCTTCTAATTACAAAATCCTGTTTGTTATAAATACGTAGTTACACTTAATATACATTAACTGTTGAAATATTTCTTTACACTTTTGGATGTCATCAAATATTTGCGAAATTAAGTCTTTCAATTTTTGGAAATTATCTGCATAAAATATTGCCGCACGAATCCAGGTACTATCCAGAATGTACACCAAGACTCACAACACAAGTACCAAGGACTTCAAGCCAACAAAGACCAGAACAGAGCAAGGGTACCGCTGGCAGTAGTTCAATGCGAAATCACAATAGCTCTAGAATTCAGGTACCCAATCTGGTCACGACAGGTTCAGGTGGTAATGGTATTTTGGGTAAATTCGCCTTGTAAAAATGTTTTCACATTTCACATTTGCTATTAGGTCATTGACCAACGAGAAGGAAGCATTAATAATGTCCGCAACTCTATTTAATCCGTGGGCTAGGCAAGTTACATGAATAAAATTTTCATAAAATATTTTTAAATTCTATCCTGCTTTTATCTATAGGAACAGAATTCGGCAAAAAGAAGGTGTTAATTTTTCTTGAATAAAACGGGTAACTATAAGGTTGTTTGTTTTTTCCAGTTCTTTTACAGCTATGAGGTAAGCTTTTCCAGGTTCTTCTTCTGTGAGTTTTCCGGTCATTAAATTAATTATGTAACGACCACACGACGACAATATAAACTGCTGGCCATTTGCTTTCGAGCAACAAAAATTTTGCCTAAATTTAAAACTAAATATTTTCTTAACCAGACATGATATCGATCTCTGATTTTTAATGGTTAATAGATTTGTCTCTTAAGAGAAAATATCCAATGTAGGATTTTTTTAAACTGTCAAAAATTTTTATATACAGGGTGTCAAAGAAGGCGATGATTTTTGCTCCAATTTCAATAGCATGTAACTTTCATAATAATTTTTTTAAATCTTGTCACTGTACATCAATTGAATCACTGGTCCATAGCAAAGAAAGCGGTCTGTCAAATTTTTGATATCTGGTATATTTTAAGAGATACCGATTTTTTTGTAAAACCTTGCTTTTTTCAAGTTTTTGACAGTTAGACCACACTGTGCGTTGTATCGTGCAAACTTTGTAAGTGATTATTATACCTTACGAGAAGCTTGTTTATGTTCAGTAAAAAAATTGTACCTAAATGTTGTGATGTGCAGTGGCGTACTTATAATCACTATATGTCTATGGTTTATAAGTATCTCACAATTTTTCACGATTGTTTTGTATTGGAAAGTACTCGCTCGCAAAATCAAACACATCAAACTAGCGATATTTAATTTTAAGGGTTTTCAAAACAAGTTTAATTTTAGGAATAGTGCTATATTAGAAATAAATAAATAAAGCTTTTCCAAAAATTAAATTAAACTAAATATAATTTTTAAAACAAATTTTAGACACACTATAAAATATACATGTAGATACAGTGCAATATTAAAAAATAAAAAATAAGGATAAAACTTGCTTAATCTAGAGGAGAGTACTTTCCAATACAAAACAATCGGGAAAAATTGTGAGATACTCATAAACCATAGTATAAGTGATTATAAGTACGCCACTGCACATCACAACATTTAGGTACAATGTTTTTACTGAACATAAAAGAGCTTTTCGTAAGGTATAATGATAATCATCAATAAAGTTTGCACCCTATAACGCACAGTGGGGTCTAGCTACCAAAAAGTTGAAAAAAACAAGGTTTTACAAAAAAGTCAATATCTCTGAAAATATAGCAGATATCAAAAATTTGACAAACTACTTTCTTTGCTATAGACCAGTGAATCAATTGTCGTAGAGTAACAACATTTAAAAAAAATATTGTGAAAGTTACATGCTATTGAAGTTGGAGCAAAAATCACCGTCTTCTTTCACACCCTGTATATAATATTTTTTGAATGTTTAAAAAAATCCAACATTGGAAGGTTTTTCTTAAGGGATAAGTCTAATAATCATTAAAAACCGTAGGTCGATGTCATGTCTGGTTAAGGAAATATTTAGTTTTAAATTTAGGCAAAATTTTCCTTGCTCGAAAGCAAATGACCAGCAGTTTACATATAGAGTTACCTCCAATTTCGTTCTTTACTTCATCTAGCACGGCACCAAACACGTTTACCAAAGACGTTTTTTCTTATAGTTGGTTCATCATTTTGAATATTTTTGCAGAAAAGTAAAGGCTTATCTTGCAGGTTGATACTGGCCATGGTTTACGTTTTTAAAAGTTTCAGGAGACTGCTTCAGCGTTGGCTGAATGGAATCGGGATTTCATCTTATTAACCTTAACAATGTGAGACGGCGCGCGGCACCTTAATGTTTTGGCCTATTTGGAATTTCTTCGAGCAGGAAACAACTTTTAAAGAAGCCATGCAAAAAACACGATCGCAGTCCAAAATAAGTTCTGGATAAGGCTTAATCCACCGAACATTAACAAGAGATTAGAAGGTCCACTCTCAGTCGGCACTTTGATGTAGCGCTTACAAAGGCGAGACGCCAGACTTTAGACGAGACGGGGTGAAACGTGGCACGAGGCCTAAGCGGTTAACCAGCATTTCACCAGGTTCCGCGACGGGGCAAGGAGGGAAATGCTGGCGGCGGAGCTTAGAGTGAACCTTCTAATTTATTGTTTATGTTCGGTGCTTAATCCCCAAAGTACATCGTATTTTCTCTATAATCACCACTTTCGTTTTCACTTTCACTTAGTTTGGGCGTACAATTCTGCGCTACGGCAAACGACAATCTCAATAATACTGGTAAACCGTAATAAATGTGAACGAATAAAAAAATATATAGAAGGTAAAAGATATAGGTAAAGAAATTCTAGTTAAAACATCTGGCAAAAAAACGCATCGACTAATACAATTTCTCAATAGAAGAATAGTTTATTACTTTTTGTATTTTAATACTGTATTAGCCTATTTGTTGCCCTTTTAGGGAAATCCCAAACTAAATCCAGTTCAGGTGTTCAGGCGCGGCACCGTTCAGGCAGTGCGGTGGTGGCGGGGCACCATAAAACGTCAGAAATAACGGAGACGCCCCAAAACATGCTTGGATATGCAATAGTGCTTAAAATATTCCTTAAAAACCGAAAAATATGCAAAAATAAATATATATGCAAAATGCATAAAATCCAGTCTTTAGTCATTAGTAAACTCAGATATGAATTAATTTCCATTGCATAATAAAACTTATTCTTAGTAAGTAAATCATCATCAGTTATTATCTTTAGAACTCCAAATCGAGTAATGTTCTATCTTAAATAATAAAGTGTTGTACAATAATTATTAATCCGTGGTACCACCCAAAAAAAGGTCCCAATTTAGAAGCCAAATGAAGTTCGATTTAGATTTCGCTTTAAGTGCTTTCGAAAGCTCGTTTCTTTTAGTCTGTTTTTCGACAGAAATTAGAACTGTCAAACTATCAATAATATAGGGAGATAAAAAGAACTACATAATAACGAGTTTATCGCGAAGTTATAGCTGATTTTGAAAGTGGAATCTGATGATTGATTCACTAGGTTATCACCTCCAGACGATTTTGAAATTTTGGAGTTATTCCATTTTTTTAAATGAAATATTCTTATTTTTCGAAGTACTGCAATTTCTCATAATATCGATGAATCCAACGAATTTTGAAACTTCTCGTGTGTTATTTCTGTTAAAACTCGCCAGTTGTTTATCAGAACGAGGTGGATGTATACATTAGGTATACAGATATATAAATAAATTACTGCTACGAATTTCATCAAGCAATCACGGCCTTTTCATTGAATGAATATTTAACTCATATATATTCTCATTCCCTGAGGTGGCATCTCTAGATTTTTTGTAATTTTGAGGTAGTAGTAGTACGACTCGCTCTTGGCCTTTGCGTGAGCAATTCAGCCATTAAAGACCTCTGTCTGGGCTTAGCAAGAGCCGGAGCGACCCTTCCAGATTGGTTACACCCTGGTGGACAGATATACTATTTTTAGACTCTCCAGTATGTCGAGTATGTACTCCTGGAGGCTCCGACTTGTACATGCACGGCTTGTTTTAAGGTTCGAACACCACCGGCTGGACGTTCACAAACATTTGAATCTTGTACATGCATGGGGCTCAAACCCCCGGCGCGACGTCCGATTTTTCCTCAGGGAATCAAAACGGTCCCCGAACGCTCACCACGCTCCCCCCAAACTGGTCATATTATGTGTAGAAAGCTGAAGACGAAAGGGCCGATACCCGACACGTCTTCACTCGACCGAAGAGGAACCGGATGTCAATATTGAGGTTATCAAAGTTTTCAAACGAGATATTCCCAGTTACTTTAAAATATGTAACTCGTCATGATAACGACTACTCCGGAAACAATTGAAACCTCCACTTAAATTTCGATGTAGGTATGGTGATGTGGTATCTATTTATTTGTCATATGGACCCTTCTTCTGTGGATGGCCTCAATGATAACCTTTTAGATTACTGATCATAAGTCGCTCTCCAAATACGACTTAAAAAGGACGTGTTGTTGACGTTATCCTGTTACCTGGGTAGATTGGGTAGATGTCTTTCCCAAAAACTTTTTTTGGCAACTTGGTTTTGGAATGCATGTTTGTTTCTGATTTAGTTTTTAGTTCGCTGATGGTAGTCGCAGCGCAGTGTATAGACATGTAGTGTACATGGAATGGCCAGATAAATTTTTAACATTGTTCTGCATGGGCCTGTAGATAACATTTAAATGAGTAGGGCTGGACGATTTAAAAAAACATATTTTCGTAATTAGTAAAATGAAGAATGTATGCAATTTAATAGATGACCATTCTGGTGCTCGTTAGTTTGGCAGATCAAGTGATTCGATTAGCTGCTATTGCCTTGAACAATGTGTTCGTAGCGAATGATGTTGCATTCTACTGGCTTCTGGTTCCACATGCGTTAACCAAACTATCCTCTCTATGATGTTCTTCAGCTCAGCGATATGCTGCTCTGCCAGTTGTCGCTCTATCCTTTTTTTATGGTCGGTCCACATACTTAAAGGAAAATCCTATACCCTCAACGAACGGTAGTTGGACTTGAAGAGCTGTAGGTTGCAGTTTTCCGACAAGACGTGAGCCAAAATTTCATTTCAGAGCGAGACAGTCCTCCAGATAAAGGAGTCTCGTAAGAGCGATATCCTAGGTGTTCGCAACTGAATTGTTTGTTGATGAGCAGCTTGTGTCTGACGGGTGTTTCTGTTTGGCACAACTTTGGGCGGAATAAGTGCCAGCTCGTTCGCACACCTTCCGCAGAAGTATTCGACAGTAAAGAGATAGATCCGCCATTTTTCTCCGATGGCCAAGGCTCTCAAGGTCTTTAGTCAACCCTGGGTTATCCACAAGCAGGACTGCTTTTTTCTGTATCGAGTCTAATATCTTGAGCAAATGTTTGGGAGCCGATCTCCAGCAATGGCAACAGTACTCCGAAGATGGCCTAATTTGGACCTTATAGAGCAGTAAGAGCTGATAGAGTGCTCTTAGCTTTTGTGCTGTTGCCTTGGCGATTTTGGTGACGTGATTATGTCAATATGTTATTTTCTACGTTGACGCCCAGCAGGCTTATGGATGAAACCAGAGTCAGTGTTTGTCCTATGATTGATAAGTCAGGTCCTGCGGTGTTTGCTTTTTTGAGAAGACAGTTGCTTGAATTTTTCCTGCGTTAAACCGAACGATGTTCTCTTCACTCTTCACCCCATTCCACGATGGGGTTCATATCCTCATTGATGGCAGCAATCCGATTTTATCGCTCGCAATGGGAATTAGCAGCGGTCATTGGAGTCTGCAACATGAATGAGGATATAAGAGTGCTGTCTTCTGTAAAGCTGTAAACATAATTGTTTGTCTTGTCTAAGAGTTCGTTGATAGAGAGCAGGAACAGTGTGGGAGATAATATACACCCTTGAGGAACTCCAACATTGATTTTAAACTCCTCCAAGAGATGTCCATCAATACCAATTCGGATGCTTCGATCCCTCAAGAAATTGAAAAGCCCTAGAAGCAGTGCTGGTGGTAGTCCGTATGCTGTCAATTTACTTAACATCGTCATGTCACGTCAAATCAAATGCTTTAGATATGTGGACAGCCACTGCACGAGTATCGCCGTAGCTCTCGATGGCTTTGGTCCACAGGTAGGTGATCTCCCGTTGATCTGTGCTTGCGGAAACCATACTGACGATTGCTTATGACGCCTACCGATTCGAGATATTTTAAGAGCTGTTCGTTGATCATGATTTCGGAAATGAAAGTCAATTGGACGGTAGTTATTTAGAATCGTTTTTTACCTTTCTTTGGAACTGGTTGAACCTGAGCGCATTTCTAGGTAGAAGAAAAACATGTAGTCCTGTATGATAAGGAAAAAAGCATGTACAGTGCAGCTGTTAGTTGAGCAGCACATTTCTTAAGCACTATTGCGGGAACACGAGCAGGTCCTGTGCCCTTGTTAGTGTCTGCTACTTTGAATATCCGTTTCACTTCGCCTCGGCAAAATACGAGACCTGATATTGAGGAATTCACTCGCGGGACAGTCGGGGGAATCCTTACTTGAGGATCTAAGGTCGAATTTGATGCAAACATTTCGGCAAGAATGTTCGCCTTAGCTTTGGCCGTTTCCGCTATTGTCAGTGGTGGGACTAACGTCTTTGAGAAACCCTGATTGACAGCTTTTGCAAGCGACTAAAAAGATCTCGAGTCATAGGGACAGTTGAGAAGTCTGTGCTTGATCTGCTCGTTATATCCCTCCTCATTGCTCTCATCAATGGTCCGCCTGCACTGGTTTCTAGTGGTGATGAATATATATCGATTTTCGGCTGTCGGATCTCGGCGCCAATTGCGATAGGCGGCATTTTTAGCATTGACTGCAGTTTTTCCCAAACCATAGTTTACTGTTTGAGGTGCATTTCATAGGAGAGGGGATGAAAGCTTCCATACCAGCTAGGACAACTTGGGTTATCTTATCAGCAGATTCAAAGGCAGGTATTTTGATTCCTAAAGCAGACACATGTCCAAGGAAAAGATAGATGCCAAACTTTTCGGAGTACCTGTGGCTTCTGTGTTTTGATGGCAAGTTCACAGGTTGCGGAGGATCCAAACGGCGGGAGAGGTCAGGATTAGTTGGTAGGCTCATCCAGGAAATATCTCCATTTTGGAAATGGCTGTCGTCGCCCTGATTTGAACTTCAATCTTATGCTTTAATTACATGTAGCATTGTCGTTGCTGGTTGTGTGACAGACAGGGGAATAAATAATTATATCAAAATCTTCGTGATATTTACTTATAAGAATGTTAATATATGAAAAATCTGCCACACAATTTTGTATGTGGTATATTTTTAGTGACGCTGTTGTGATTAATACCTATGCCTAATCCTAAACTGTCTTCAATATCTATCAATCAATACTCTTATCTAATAATACATGTTAGTGAAAGATCCCTAATGGTATTGAAGATTTCTCTACAGTCTCAACAAATGTTATCCATACTGTTGTTATATACCTTAGATTCGCATAAATGAATTAAAACTATTAATTATTTTGAGTTAGCGAAATACTCTTTCTCAAATTGTAATGTACATTTTTAATAGAAAAACTTAACTCATGTGAATTGAAAGTAGAGATTATTTTATTATTCTCTTTTTATATTTTATGAATTAAAAATATAATTGAGCCAAACGTTTTATTACACCTGGACGATTGGTAACATTGAAAGGATCATCTCATAATAATCAGATGTTAGTAAAGTCACCTTAACAAGGGTTTATGTCTCGGTTATTTATAGTGGGCTCTGACGCAACACTCAGGTAGCGATGCGATGGTCAAAGTAGGCGTTGCATTTTTTTGTTTTAGGACTGCAAGCGGTCTGACAGGCTCGGAGACAACGTGCGACAGATTTAAATGTACTCATCGAAAAGAGATGCATGCCTACTTAGGGTTGCTTTACACTAAATCTATTGTAACTGAACATATTTTACGCGTATTTATTCTCAATATACGCCTGTAATTACTTAGTTAATTGTATTTGCACATCTAATACTTTACAGGTTCTACGTGAAGATTGTGATTGCCCTTGTCAGAAAACTTTATTAACTAAGTGACTTAAAATATTTTAACCCACGCTCAGAATTTTAAAACACTACATGAATTTGACCAATGAGGGACGAAATTATTCACCAATAAATCGGTATTCTTACCGAAATAAGATTATTGAAGCTGTAAATTAATCGAACGTGTAATATAAAAATGCTAATTTCTTGCTTAAGTAGAATATGATTAAGTGAATCAGAAACAATTATTAATTATGTATTCAAACAATACAAAAATTAGCGAAATATATGCAAGATGAATAAAATATTTCAAGATCAAAAACTAGAACTTACCCAGTCAAGCGTTACTAACAAGATAAACGACCTTCTTTCAAAAGACGTTCAACAAATTCTGATTTTCGATGTTCTCATTGGATAGTTTAGATCATGTGACCACTACTATGGGTCGTGGCGTCAAATGTCAAATCAAAGAAATACACAATATATACTAAATATAGTAATCCGTATTAAATTAAAAGCATAAATGATAGGTGTTAAATAGCGAACAACGCTTTCCAATTACCCACTACATTAGATAAGCTCATCCCCAACTAGATGTCACTACTCATATGGAAATCTACAGCGACACCAATCCGCAAATTGTAGGTATAAACCAGCGTACCTGTTCTTCTTAAATAATTAGTTGCACGAAATATACCCATTTGCGAACAGATGTCACTGGCGATTCATATCCCGTACATCGAAAATCATTGATAATTGTGGAGCGGAATAACTTATATTCCGTTACAAAATGACATTGATTACTGTCATTATTTCACGAATGATTTTATTCACTCTATAGCTCCCTGCGTAACCTATAATTTGTTAGCGGATTTGTTGGGAACTTTCAAATTCATGTTTGCAGCCTTTATGTCTAAGTGAAGAGTGAAGGCTGTCTACATGTTCGAAATACATGAAACATCTTTTGTATTCCATGCAAACAATAATTAATTAATTAAAGGGTGTTTCATTTAGTTTGTGTGTAAGGCCTACCAAAACATCTGACTTAAACACATCCTTCCTTACTAGACGCAACTGATGTCAGGCCTATCCGTATATGTAACTTGCCTTTACTAATTCTGACGCGACACAACCGATTCAATGTGCTTATCATAAATAACATTTTCACGAAGTTTATTTTAAGCCTGACATTCTTGTAAATATTATGGAGGGCTGCAGACATGTTTTGTGCTTGGTCTATGCTATCAGCAGTGATGACAATATCGCCCTCGAATCATAAACGGTTTAAAAGCTCTCCATTCAGATTATTATCTCGAATACGTACGTTAATAGGCCGGTGAAAAATATTGGTGACCTAGTATGTCTTGAAGTACTCCCTTTCAAGTCTGAATGTATATCTTAATTAAGCCTTACACATGAGGTGGCATCTAAGTACATCTACATGTTGGCAGAGCGGTGTATCGTTCGATGGTTAAATCGATATTCCGTTAGTAGTGGCTGATGAAATTGAATCCTTTCTCTAAGTCAGCAAACACCAAAATTAGTAGGTTATTATACTCAAAGAAGTTTTTCTATATGAAAGATTTTAAGCTCTGAATTCCGAATTCTGATCAAGGTCCAACCTGCCCACATCGCTTATAGAAATCTAACTTAGGTGCCAAGTGCTCTGCTATAATCTACCTCAACAGTTTCGAATTTCGTGATATCACCTTCTTGTGGTAATACCGTTATCCCATTGTAAATGTGTTATTTCCTTACAGAAACTTAGATACAAAGCTCACCGATCATTTCTAGTAGTGGCTCCCACTTGCCACGTGACTTATTGTTTTTTATTCCTATAAGAGATGCTCTTATTTCAATTGCAGTTATTGTAGGAAGGTCCTCGAAGCCTTAGTTATGGAATATGGGATACATTTCTACTAGGGTTGTAATCTTTGTTTTTATGAAGCTCACTGTAGAAGTTCTCTACCAACTTCAAGACTTCAAACCGGTTTAGAAAATCTAGTTTTTCTTTGTTCGACCGTAATATTTCTTCATCCAGATGCGAGATTGCTTTTTCAGTCAGTATGCAGCTACATACGTTTTCTAGCTATATTTGTTTCGCTTACCCAAAAGATTGGCGATCTTAAGACACCATCGATTTTGTGCATGTTTTACTTTAGAAATTCCCTTGCTTAATTTGGTTTTATGACAGTGGCACACACACTAAAGGGGGATCTTTTGGCACTCGATGAGCGGTGTGTCTGCGAAGATGTTGATTGACACGGATCTTAAATAGCTGTATATTGTAACTAGGAGGAAGCAGAGGCAGTGAGGTCCACAGTGATGCAGTGTTCCAGAGAAAGGAGTCTCGGCCACATGTATACGGTGTTCCAGACTATCCCAGTTGTCGGGTTAACTCTGGGTCGCCGACGAGAGGCACAGCTCTTTTCTGAATAGAATCTAGCAGCTTTAAGGTGTACTTAGGTGTGCCCCCCAGATGTGTGAGCAACATTCTAAGCACGGTATTAGTTGCGCTTTGTAGAGCAAGAGCGTTTCGTTGCGAAATAGCGGACGAAGCTTCTGCGTGGCTGATTTTGCGATATTAGCAACGTGGTTATGCCAAGACATACTGCTGTTGACCGCAGCACCCAGTAGTTTGATGGACGGGGATGAAGGAATGGTTGAACCTGCCATAATGATGTCAGGGCCCTCCGTATTGGCTCTCTTGGTAAACGTGGCTGCTTGGATTTTTGCTGCATTGAATTGGATCCAATTCCCGTCGGACCAAGTTTGAATGTTGTCAAGATCTTAATAATTAATTGTTGCAATCTGCTCCGGTCTGCGGTGGACAAGTCTCAATCACTGGTAAAAGTTTTCCTAATCTAAATTGGGAGATAAGGGTACTGTCATCTGCAAAACTGTAAACAGGATAATTGGTTTCGATCAGCAGGTCAGTAATATAGATGTGAAACAGAGTTGATGAAACTATTGCGCCCTGAGGCACTCCCGCATTACTGGTAAATGTGTCTTAGATGTGTTTATCAACTGCAATGAGCCGAGATCGGTCCTTTAGGAATCTGATACGCCAGCTGCAGAGAAGTGTTGGCAGTCCGAAGAACGGCCGTTTGTTGAGCGATCAGTCATGCCAAACTCGGTCGAATGCTTTCGAAATATCCAACGCAATCGCTCGAGATTCTCCGTAGTTCTCAATTGTACTACTCCATATATGAATGACATAGGCCACTATATCTCCTGTCGATCTTTGTTTGCGGAAGCCGTATTGGTTATCGCTAATTGACTACACGTTTCATGACTGTGGCGATTATTGGAAGCAAGGCAATTGGGCGATAGTTTGAGGACATGGTTTTCTTGTCTTTTTTTAGGAACAGGTTGCACTCCAGCGACTTTCCAAGAAGATGAGTAAATTCTTTGTTGATAAGACACAGACAATACTTCGATGAGGTATATTCATTGACTTTTGCAACTTCAACCCTCTTTGACTCAGTCTCTTGTTCTGTGGTAGCTACCGATTGAAACTTTTATAACATCCTGAACTATATTTTTTCTGTGATCGACTATAAAGTGAACTGTGCAGGTGGATGCAGTTTTCGATTTTAAGATGGGCATTTGCTTTTGTTAATCATGACTAATCTGAGAAATTATGAAATAGGTTATACGTTATTATTATGTATAAACAGCTACATAACCGGTCGCATACAGAAAGCAAAACTTATTCATAATTTATCCAATGGCATAATTATACTCAGGAGTCCCTCAGAGATCTAGTTTCTGTTTTCGCCTTTTTTATAAACGATTCATCACATGTCTTTGACAAGTATTTCTACTTACTTTTTTGTGGACTATCTTAAAATATATCGCAGAGATCTGAACAATGACTGCTCAAGGTTACAAGATGGGTTCGCAGAATAAAGGAAGGACTTCTCCATACATGAACCGGCACTGCCTAAAAATCGCTTAGTTTGAAATATCTCTACTAGATCAAATTAAATCTGATTGGTATATTATTTTGGCTTCCGAAAAGGCAACTATTCTGGCATAATCCTGTGACAGAGAACTTTCAATATTTGTTCCGACGGCAGTTAGATTCGGACTATATTAGACCATGGCAAGTTTAACAAAATTCATTAAATGATGTCAGCTGCCGTATGCCATGAGCTTAAATTGTTGGCACACAGGCAGAAAATTATTTACTTAAGACTTATTGAGTTATTGCCCTTATGAGATAAACCAATTTTTCTAAATTATTGCATTTCCCAACCAGGTTTCATTTTATTTGCAAACCAACGCTTTTGTTAAACCATTAAACCTTAATGTTTCGTTCGTCTTTACTTTATTGTTGCTAATTGTTTGATGAGAATGGTAGAGAAATGCAATAAATAATTTACAAAAAATGGATAAAGTATCTCATAAGGGTAATGATATAACCAACAAAATTTCAAAAAGGTCTTGAGCTAATATCTTGGTAATCCAAGTAATGTGCCAAATATTTATAATCATGAAATGGAGCAGCTGACAATCTTGGATGAATTTGCCCTGCTTTATTAAAATATCTGCATAAATGCAATTGCCGGTCGTGAGAAAAAGAATTTGTAGTTGCTTGTCACTGTATTATATCAGAAGATTGATCCGTTCGAAAATCGAAAATAATATATCAATCGGATTCGATTTGGCCGAGAAGAGATTAGTAGATTAGCTATCTCCCAAATTAAGCCATTGTTGGGCCGCGCGTACCGTTTAATGCATGGAGCACCTTAATTTGTTGCTCCAAAAATAACGTAATATATACAGGGTGCTACAAATTCGTTTCTTTGTATGGGTATCTCGAAAACCGTAAGAGATACGAGGTCGGTTAAATTGGGGCAAAGTTGCGCAATTTAAGGGTGATTGATATGCCGTCGAGAAATTTAGAAAATTCCGTCTACTTCCGGAGATATCCGTAAAAAACCGAAAATCAACTATTTTATTTTTATTTTTTCCTGCCTTTGTTTGAAGAGATAAAGTAAAATAAATGTCACTTTCTTATTGCCACTTTTTCTTCTCTACAAGCTGGCGGTATCAAATTTTAAATCCGACGTTTCGCTTTCGGGCCCCCTTCATCAACTTAATTTTTTTAAATACGGACCTGGAATTTTTATCTAATTTTTAAAAAGCCTTTGGTCTCCTAAAACCAACGATGTATCGCACTTATCAATAAATCAACAAATCTAGATTTTTTCCATAAGAGATAATGTGTTAAACAGAGATGGGGCGATCTTTTCTGAACCGATTTCACGTATGACAATATTTGTTACCACTATCGGACAAGTGTGATACATCGTTGGTTTTGGGAGACCAAAGGCTTTTTAAAAATTAGATAAAAAACCCAGGTCCGTATTTAAAAAAAATAAGTTGATGAAAGGGGCCCGAAAGCGAAACGTCGGATTTAAAATTTGATACCGCCATCTTGTAGAGGAGAGAAAGTGGCAATAAGAATGTTACATTTATTTTACTTTATCTCTTCAAACAAAGGCAGGAGAAAATAAAAATAAAATAGTTGATTTTCCTTTTTTTACGGATATCTCCGGAAGTAGACGGAATTTTCTAAATTTCTCGACGGCATGTCAATCACCCTTAAATTGTGCAACTTTGCCCCAATTTAACCGACCTCGTATCTCTTACGGTTTTCGAGATACCCATACAAAGAAACGAATTTGTAGCACCCTGTATACCGATACGGTCAATAAGACAGTTGGAACTATTTTGATCATCTTATGAATTACTTCAATCGCTTTTTGAGATACAATTGTAGAATTTCAATCAATTGGTTGCCGAACTTATTTAAAATCAGAATTGGGTCATATGTAGTCCACTTTGCGAATCATTGAAGTAGGTATATTTACTCGCCCTGGCGAGGTAAACAGGCATTGGCGATATTGGGCCTTTGATAATCCCCCCTGGGTTCGCGAAAGTCACTTAATTTATCCAAAGGGTGCTGAGATAATTAATAACCATATTATTTATTCTATTTGAAAGGTGTCTTCTGTCCAAAATTAAAACTCATAAATCTGCTCGAGGCTTATTTAATTATTTAACAGTTGAACACCAGAATATTATTGTAACCTCATGGAATGATTATCATCCGGTTCCTTTAGTTAGTTCATGTGCTCGTGTATTTCCTGTTAAATACATTAACAGATGGATAAATACTGAGAAGAAGAAAAGAAATTGGCAGTTACTCAACCTCTGGTTATCTCTCAGTAGGACAAAAATATGGAGGTGTCGACCACATGGGCCAAAACATCAATAACTATAGAGTATCAGGTCAAAGTAGTGGTGACGCGTACGTTTGGATTTTTGTCTATATTCGACAATGCATAATGCATGGGACTTTGGCGACAACTAGGTTTCGTGAAAATCGATTTTCTTAAATTTGGACGTGACATCATAAACATTTATTAAAGGAAGTATGGTCCACCTCCAGCAGTTGATGGGAGACCGAAAACTTCGAAACCTCTCATGAAAAGAGTTCATCGACCACTGGATGGTATTTGCCGTTAAACAAAACCGATGTGCAGTGTGTCAAAAAAACACAACAAAGATATGTGAAAAGTGCTATGTTAATCTGCACGAACAATCTTATTGAATAAATAATTTTTCTAAGCCTGTATAATTTTTCATATCCTACCATTAAGTCCTCCTGTTTCAATATTAGAACACCATTTTAATAATAGCTGAGAGAATACCTTAGAAATTAAAATCTAAATAGTGAAAAACTCTAGCACAGGAGCACATAAAAAACATTAAATACTTGGGCAAAAACGTGTTAATTATTATTAACCAAAATATTTAGTTGTCATGAATAGTAAATCATTTCGATCACTTCATTGAAAATATCGCTCTCAGCCTTAAATTTTCATCGCAATGACCTCACCTACTTGAGAATATCTCATTGGATAAATTACTACCTGAGAACATCATGTCAATGTAAATCGGCCTTAAGAACCGAAATGCTGAGATTCTTTTGATAGTCTTTACCACTCTCTGGCGTTTCTTGGGGATTCTTAATGTTAATGCTATCATCATTGCTTTGGTGATAAGATAAGCTGTTTTACACTCATCGTTGTTGCTACTATTTAGTGTTTACAGGGTGATTTAGATAATGCAGCCACACTTTAAATGACTTATTTTTCGGGGCTGGATTTACACTTTGCGTTTTGTAAATTTAAATAAATTCGATAAGAGCTATTGTACTTATAAATTAGTGCACAGTTCTAAATGTGTCATTGTTTGTTAATAATGAATAGATAATTTCTTATATACTAACTTGTACTTATTTTATACAATTATAAGTAAATAATTTTTTTTTCAGGAGCCGTTTTTAGGTTGACCATCAAGTATCCTAATGTGACGAATTTACGTACTGTTTTCCCATTTTGTCTTATTTCAGGAGCCGTTTTTAAGGTTGACCATCAAGTATCCTAATGTGACGAATTTACGTACTGTTTTCCCATTTTGTCTTATTTGGTAGTTATAGGGAAAGACGGGTAAGAGTTCACATCACACAAAGGGTACGCACTTGATTTATCTCGGGAACTGAAAGTCACCCGCGCATCTGCATCGCGACGCCCATGTAAGTATACCCATTGATGTTTTTACACACATTAGTAAAGAGTTTTGGCTACCGGTGGTGTTTCTCCCATAAAATGGTTCGAAAACTATGTTTTTGAACTCATGATGTTATATTTAGATGCCTGCCATTTATCATGTGAAAACTGCTGTAGTTAAAATAAATCAATAAATAAATCTATAAATAAATTGTTTACCAATTAACGTATTTTGCTGAGGACAGTTCAGTACCGGTTTGGCTGTTAGTTGTTAACCCCACTTTGCAGGCGCCTAATTAATTTAAAAATATTTCCATCGGCAAAGAGGACGCAGACAAAGAGTAAAAGTCGCATGCGTATTCTTTACTGGGTGCGTACTCTTTCCCAGGATAAAATTGATAAAATTGTATAAATTTATTTCAACATTGGGCCAAATAGTGCGTCTGACTTACTCAATAACTGCTTGTCAATACGGAATTAAAACGCAATCGGAGTCGCAATCTTAAAAAAATAATTATTGTTGACAGTGTCCACTGACAGCTTTATGTTACATTACTATAGCAACAACCTGTGCCTATTCACCGACATCGGTCTTAGCCGCCTTGCGAACCCACTTATCTTTAATAATAATTAGATATTATTACTATTAAAAAGAGATGTTTTTGCATTAATTTGTCGACATTTGAAGAAAAAACAGCATATTTTATTTGGAGGAAAAGTTACTTTTCATGGCTTGCTCTCTATTACCAGCCTCACTCCGTTCGGCTGTTAAACACGAGCGCGCCATGAAAAGTATCACTTTTCCTCCATATAAAATAATATACTATTTTTTTCTCTTAGATGACCATGGTAAGTCTTTTTCTCAGTCATATTATGAAAAAAAAACTTTCAAATGGGGAAACTGTTATACGGCAGTGGCTGGTTTATTCAGCCAAGAGAAATTGTGTATGTTGTTTTAACTGTAAGTAAAAACATATTTAATGGTCAAAATGGTTACTGTGATTGGAAACATATGTTTCTATTTATTAAAAGACGTGAATCATTGTTCAATACAAAACGATCGTTACAGTTAGGTAAAACAACAGATGCGATGAATGAAACTCTTATTACTTTAGAAAAAAAGGTGGACCTTGAAAGGTGAGTCTAGATAATACAATTTTAAACGGGGCAGAATTTAGCACTAAGGCAGATCAGGATAAATTATTTCAAAGAAGCAATGAAAACTTTCTAAAATGAATGGAAACTATTTCTTTATTTGATAATGTATTAGGGGAACACTTAACACGTATTGAAAAACAAAATTGCAGCTAGCGGCCTCTTGCAGAGGATTTGCAAAGGAACTGCTTATAGTATAGTAAGAGTATAAAAAGTCTTTCACGCTGGCCGAGCAATCCCACAACACCAAATACGTGTATTATTTGGTAAGATTTTTTCAACTGAAAAAGCCGTGAATGCTTATGGGCCGTTATCACAGTCGGATAACATTTTAAAATTGAGCGAAGAAGATGATATACTCCTCAGCAAACTCATCTCACTTTAATCTGAGCACAATCCTCACCTTTCACCTTTCATGAAGGCTTGGTTGGCACTTCCGTTTGGACACGTCTTGGTATCACCAGAAATTATAGAATCTTTTCTTGAAGCAAATGGAATAGTGAAAAAAATGAAGGAGGGAAAAACAGAGATTCTGACAGAGTTGTCATATAACATTGAACGACAGGTGGAAAGCAAAGCAAAAGATGCAAAAAGAAATCTTACAGAAAATTTAGTGATCAATATGCAACGAGATTTAGGATAGCTCAATTCACATTGAATTGAATGCAACAAATGGTATCATCATCACTAAAAACAGGGTTTCATCCACAATACCGAAACAGAATTTTGCACTCGACGCGCGTTTCGCTAACCATGTTAGCATCATCAGGGGATGATTAAAGCTGATTCTACCTACCAAAATTCTCTTTTTGTGTCTCTCTAACACATTATGTTCTTATGAAAAGTGCCAATAATATGAATTTTTCGAATAAGTGAAATATGTCATTGGTTTTGAGATATCAGAAGCTCTTAAAATCTGAAATAAAAAATATAGGTTCGTATTTAAGAAAATTAAGTTCATGGTGGTGGCCCGAACACGAAACATCGCCGGAGGTGAAGTTTGAAGGCACCATGTTGTAGAGCGGAAAAAAATATTAAACTTTCAAATTTAAACTGTGCCTGGAAAATGAACAGTTTTTGTAATAATCGACGAAATATTTTTAGGCATTATTCATAAGTATCTTAGAAACTAACAAAAATTTGACAACACTGTAAACGGATCCTAAATAAGCATCAAGAAAACCAACTTTCCTTTAATTTAATCGGCCTCGTAGCACTTACCGTTTCAGAGATAGCAACGCTATTTAAGATACCCTGTATTTTTTGAAATTTTTTAGTTATATATACATTAATATTATTTATTATTTTATATTTTGTAAGAAGCAATCAATTGCATTTTCAGGCAGAGTCTCTCTTAGTACGTTATCCCAATTTGGCGCAAGTAAAGGTAGTTTTTGGAAATCAAGAATTTTGATGTAATATTTTATTTCAATTGTGTTTACGTTTTCCGTGTCGACATTAGCAATGTGTAGTAAAAGAGGTAGATGATCATCGTGATATCACATCATATTT
The DNA here is from genome assembly GCA_016904865.1 of Pissodes strobi. Lineage (NCBI taxonomy): Eukaryota > Metazoa > Arthropoda > Insecta > Coleoptera > Curculionidae > Pissodes > Pissodes strobi. The sequence goes on along the minus strand of MU182175.1, from coordinate 290,274 downwards.
AATTATAAAAATATGGCTCCGGCTTAATTGTTTCTTTATTTTTGCTCTCATTAAAACATGGTCCATGGAGTCTCTTCCCTGGTAATTTTGTGACACAAGGTCTTAATACCATGGGCATTTAGTAGAGACATATATTTTACTACATTTGTATTAATAATACTAGGGATAATTAGTGCACTTTTAGATGTTTCAAACTAATTTAATGAGATATTTTTTTAAACATCTAAAAGCAGTGTACTAATTATCCCTAGTATTATTATTCAACGATGTTTCACAAGGATCCTACCGCAGAAACTAAACATTTGTATTGTTTTTGTCAAGCAAATGAATTTTCATGTTTCCCAGAAACACATTCTTACCCTCCAGGTTACAAGTGTTAAAGAACAAATCTATTTCATTCAAAAACAAAGTCAAATTTGATTATGGTGACCTGTAGGTAATTATTAATTTTGGTGGTAATACCGGATTGGTTCACTTTAAAATAATTAGGTGTTAAATTGAGGATTTAGATGGCTTTTATAGTATACTATGACACCATCAAATGAGTTAAAATTTACTTCGTTATAATATATAGTATATCCAGGTATAGTCGAAAGCGATTTTATCGTGCGGGTTCAAAAGTCACAATTTTCAGTAAAAACTTTATGCGTGGCAGATTTTGCGTGTAAAATCTGTCAAAGGAATGACATTTAATGAAAAATGTGATCTTTGGACCCGCACGATAAGACCGCTTTTGACTATATATCAAAATTGTCAATACCATATATTTTTTGACATCCGGTTAATATAATAGAGTCACAATTTTTAAGATAATAGGTTTCTACACAAGTAGATTAGTAAAACTACTAGCTATACCTCTAATGTTTAAATAAATTAGATTAGTACTATTTTTATTATTCACAAAACTTGCCAATTGTTCTGGATCTAGTATCATGGTCTTCTCCCTCTTGAATGCTGTTCAGAGTATCTGTCTCTAAGTTGTCCATAATTAACCCTCGATTTTGCTAGTCCTAGTTAATATTTGTAGCTTGGGCAGTCCATATCATTTGCCTGGTGGTTTATGCCATAACTGGTCTCATACTTGGTATTACTTATACGCACTGTAATCAATGCTTATACGGCAGTTTACACATCTTACTTCTGCAATATGACAAACATCAGCTTCATGTCCATCTGTTGAACACTTATAACACATTTTACTATTTTTGCACTCGGTGCTTTTGTGGTGGAATTGCTGGCAATTGTAGCATTTTAGTATGCTAATATCTTCGAAAATAGTATGGCTTTCCCATCCAATGTAAAGCTTTCCACGTATGGAACAAACCTGGGTAACATTCAACAAAGACTGTTCTAGTAATTTTTGTTCTGAAACACTTTACATAAGTCACTTTAAACTAATAGTCATTAGATATAATGGGATTTTGTTTTCTAATCTGCTCCAGTTCTTCTTTATGGACATAGTTTTTTGAGACTCCGGGAATTTTTAAGTGTTCATATCACTTTAGCGCATCTGCAGAGGAATTTTGCAGAACTCAATGATAATATCGGCCTATTCAGGATTTTGGAAAACAACTTGGATTTAAATGGAGAAAATGCACTGTATCTAACAGAAATTATTTGATGATATGACATGTTGCTACTAAAAGATTTAGAAAATTGAAGACAAATAATGAAATTGACCCGTATTTTTTAAGAACTGTCTTTTTATACGAAACATCGATTTATAGCGAAGGAAGTTTTAGAGGGAGACTTAAAAAGAAGATAGTAAGGAAAAAAATGGTGGGAAAATGGTGAAGGCCTAGGGTATATTATTCTTCATGCTGGATCGAAGGATGGATTTGTGAAAAATGGAAGTTTAGCGTGGTATCAAAGCTGGTGATTATCATGATTGCCCAAAACTGGTTCAAGACTCAGTTTATTCCCAATTTAGAGGAACCATTCTTAATTATAATGGACAATGCTTCTTAAGGAAAATATTTCAAATTCATCGTGGATGAAACCATCCCTTTTACAGTAATTTTGAAAGAACGGCAAATTACCTATGCTTATTTAGACATGAAGGATAAAACAGAATCTACCTAAGAGGCAAGAGTACCTATAGGCAATTTTAGTTTTCACGGCAGCTACTATCGAAATCTAACTAAGCATAACTAGGTTGGGATTTACAAATCACCGATCTTAGCCAGCATCCTCTGACTAAAGGTTCAAGCTCATTTTAATTATTATTATTAATTGAGTCTTATTATTATTTTCAAATTGGACAAAATAGCTTTGAAAAATAGCTTTCGTGTACTGAAACTTGGATAATAATAAATAAACTCACGGCTTTATAAATTATAGTAGGCACAAATATATAAATAGGGTAAAACTGTAAAATAATACTTATCTTTAAACACCTTGTTACTAACTTCTGTTAATAAATGAGAATATAATTGTACAAGAAAACAACACTAATTCAAAAATATTTTTTAGATGATACCATAGCGCATGGCGCATGGAAAACTGGAAAATGCTAGCCTTTGAAAATTAGTCCAAACGGTTCAGATTATGCCGTTGAGAACGGTCATTATTAACAAATGGAAGTTTCCAAGTTCAGCGGTTTGGGCACGGCGCGGCGCGGCGTTGATTATAAGTCAATCAGTCAGCGAATTCATAAATTATATTTAGGTAGATATTAGAAAAAATAGGTATTGCCATTTCATTCCCAAGTAATACAAACATATTTATAAAGGTTAAACAAACGTTTATATCACTAGTTTATAGAGTAAAACAATGCTATAAAAGGTAAGGTAATCAATTATATATTACTTATATGGCTGCTATTTGTCTTAAAGGGACCACTTTACTCAGCTATGTGCAACTAAATGCTCAAAAAAAAAACTATTCTATAATACTTCTATATTACTCTTTTAACACGTATATATGCCTAATATATAGCCACTATATAACTTCTTGAACTAAGTATAGCACTAACCTTCACTATTACAAAGAACATATAAACCATCTATATAGTGAAGTTAAACTTGCGCTTATGTAACTGTTTCTTTAAAAAGACATAAATGCAATTTACGCGACTAAATATGCCTTATATAACTTTTATATAATTGGAAAGAGTTACCGCCTCAATATTGCAAAATGGTTACAGGAATATCTCCTACTCCACTAAAACTCAAACTCAAACCGACATTTTGATAATTACAAAAATTGTAGGATTAGCCATTCAGAATGGCGTCTACAGGATATGGAATTATTTGAACGAGTTAGGTATAAAAATCTATTGGGGCAGGCGGAAGTACCTAAAAACGACATGCCAGAAAAAATTTATTGTAATTATGTAATATGCTACCTCGTAAAATTACTACTCGCCATCAAAATTTAGAAAATTGACCATTTTTCTAAATTTTTAGAAATTATTTTCATAAGTTTTGTTTCATAAAAATCAATAATTTTTTATAATTATGCAATATAACCCAAGTAACACATAGGATGGCGAATTGCTTTAAACATGATTTATAAGTGCTTCATTTATGACTGTATGGAGTTATTGCAGAATCTCATATTACCAATTTGCTTAAATGATATTTTGGTTCTTTAATTTAGTTCTTTAAGCGGTTTAAGAACGTAATTTGATTAATACATTCTATTTATCAAAATTATTAGAATTCATATAAAACACTTGTTTCCGATCAATTTAATAAAAAATTATTGATTTTTATGAAACAAAAGTTATAAATAATATAGGCAATAGTCGATAGATACAATTATACAATACCAAGCTTTTCATCTTAAGTACTTATTTTACTTATTTTCAGTTATGTTTCTGTGTTTAAAATTTTATTTTGCGTAGGTTATCTAATAATTATTTTAAAATATTTTTTTGTTTAATAAATTATTATGAACAATGTTTGTATGTATTTGATCTGTTGGTAGAAATGAAATAACGTATACCGCAAGTTTAATAATGCTTATTGAGTAAATAAAATACTAAAACAGTAATAAAATATATCGTAATTCCAGTCGTACGCACTATTTGCGCGTTTTACAATCTCGAAGCTAGAAAAAATGTATGATTTATTTTACAACATATGTTTTCAAAAAACGATTGCCATCTCCTGTGACGTGCATTTAAGATCACAAAATATGATTTTTACAAATGGAAAATGGATCTTCTCATGTCAACTCCGAACTTCATATGAAATGCCGATTTAAAAAATATATTTTATTAATTATTATGGTGATACATTTCTAATATTATGAAATATATTAAATAAGAAAGATGAATGCATATTTTAGGTAGAGAAAACTAATTTGCATCAAACATTAATAAATTATCCTAAACATTAATTAACACCCATATTAAAAAAAAACCATTTACATAAAGGTGTAACCAATTAGTTGGTGTTTGGCTCATTGATGTGTGTATTCTAGGGGGTCAAGAACTTAGGATATTCAATCAGTACGAAAGGTGTTTAACTATTCTAAGTTAATCAATATTCTCAGCCGTATATTACAATCGCTCAATAACAAATACAATGCAATAGTATTAATGAAAAGATTTTATTACTTGTATGGAACTTTGCAACTAGTATGTAATATAAAATTAAAAATGTTTTAGTTATTTTCCAATGTGCATTTTCTAAAATTCTTCGAAATCGATTTAATTGTCGGCTTTGATCAATAAAGAGAAAATCAGATAACGTTAGAGAGGTTCGTCATGAACTAGTTTTTGCCCTCGGTCTTCAGTAAGATGACTGATTTTTCTTTTACAATATTCAACTCAATACAGTAAAATGTGGAAAAATCAATCGTCTGTTTCATAAATTGTAACAATAATATTAGCATAATAAAAGAAAATTGTTAGTTCATTCTTTTTCGTTTCATAAACACCTATGCGTGACTCCTAAAGACGGTCACTAATATTTTTATTTTACATTAGAAGTGACGTTAGATATCGCGCTGGCCGACATCAACTATCGTTGTTTTTTTCCAAAGTTTTTTGTTTGTTTATTATCCGGTATTTGTGGTTACTTGTGAATAATATATTATATAATAATTCAAGATGTCTAAAATTAGCAAGACGTTTGAAATAGCTATTTTCCTAATAAGTGCGGGAAGTAAGAGTTCCCGGACGAGGGTGCGTAGCCCCCGAGTGCTGGAAATTTTTCCCCGCAAGTGTTAGGAACAATATTTTTTCTACGAGCTTATTTTAATAAAGTCTTCACATAACACACTAATGCAGCAAAGACCCAAGCAGCAACGTTTACCAAGAGGGCCAATACAGCGGGCCCTGACATCATTATGGCAGGATCGACCATTCCTTCATCCTCGTCAATCGGACTGCTGGGTGTCTCGGTCAACAGCAATATGTCGTGGCATGACCATGTTGCTAACATCGCAAAATCAGCCTCCCAGAAGCTTGGTGCGCTATTTCGCAACAAAAAACTCTATACACTGCAGCAGTTGCTCTTGCTGTACAAAGCGCAAATAAGACCATGCTTAGAATATTGCTCACATATCTGGGGTGCCGCACCAAAACACACCCTAAAGCTGCTGGATTCCATTCAGAAGAGAGCTGTGCGTCTCGTCGGGGACCCGGAGTTGACCCGGAATCTGGATAGTCTGGAACACCGCAGACTTGTGGCCGAGATGTCTCTGTTTTACAAATACTTTCACGGCAGATGATCCCAGGATTTGGCCCGCATCATCTCGCCCCTGGCAACTCCTGTCAGACAGTCACGACAGGCGGCAAGAGCGCACCAGTTCGTCGTACAACTAGAAGCACCTAGAACATCGCTTTACAAGAACTCCTTTGTCTGGCGCACTGCATCACTGTGGAACTCACTTTCAGGACATCTGTTTCCCACTAATTACAACCTACAACTATTAAAGAACCGTGTCAATTAACATCTTCGCACACACACACCGCTCGTCGAGCGACATAGGATCTCCCTTTAGTGTGTGTGCCACTGCCATAAAAAAGAAATAAAAAAATAAATAAATATAAAAATATATCTCTAATTTTCAATACAGGTATAATTTATTACAAATTGAAATAACAATAGGTAACAATAATTTAATTAAGTATGCATGCTTATATTTATAGTACTGCGCTAGTTGGTAGGACAGAAGTCTGGGAAGTCTGGTTGGAATTGGAGGAGCATGTCACATTTTTACTTGACCTTCAATCTTTTTTAGCGCCTAACGATGACTCTTTGTTGGGATGAGTGATGGGGGAAGACTGGTTCGAGCTGATAGAACTTTAATTAGAGCTGGTAGAATAAGTAGGAACATTTTTGTAGATGAACTCGAACGGGAAACATTGTTATGATGTTTCAAACAATTTTTTCCGGCAATCTTTTTTGTTTTCAATGGATTCATATAAATAGTCTTCAGCCACCGATGTGGATTTCCATCCTCCGCCTCTTCAAATTGGTCATGTCTTCTGCAGAATTTGCAAATAGTGCAGCTGGCGGGCGTCTGAAGCAATGTCCAGTATAGCATTCAGGATTGGGTAGTCTCAAAAATGCCACTATATCCAAAGGTATCTTTCCAATCATTCCCGTGTTGATAATTCATGAAAATGCTTCGATGTGGTGTTCCGGCAGGTCGTAAAGATGCATACTTTTTGTAATATAAAAGGTTGGATTCGTTGCAAACCACGAATTTTCTTGTCACATGGGCTAGATAGTACCAGGTATTTCTATTAGTAGTGAACCGTTTTTGTCTTCGATGTTATGAACTGACAGTTGTTAGTTCTTCCCGGCGCCGGCGGCAGGCTCCCGCTATGCCAAAAATTGTGACAACCTTCATAAAAAGGTAAATTTCATCGGGCGCTAACCCAAACTAACCCAAACCAATCAACATCCATTCTGGTCAAGGTCGTAATTTTTTTTTGATGAAGCTTAAAAAATTTGCTTATGGTACATTTATTTTTTATTTCCATCATGGTCCTCATCATTGAGTAGCGTGACCATAAAGTTGAAGGCCTAAAGGACTTGGAATTGTGCGAAAAATATGCTAACAGTACCTCTTCTTTGTAGACAATGCCAACGTTTTTCTTATGACACCAATCTTGAAACACATTGTTTTCGTTTTTGTATCGGTGTTGGGATTTTACAGGAATCAATTATTCTAAACATGCATCATTTGCTAATTACAAAATATCCTTTGGAATATCCGAATCATCTTGCATTTCCACCATAGCAATTTAATGACACTATTTGATAGTAATAGTAAATAACAAAGTAAAAAATAACGTCATAGCGATTTTATCTGCGAGGGTTGATACGGCAAAGAGAGTAGGTACGGTTAACACTCCCCGCACTAGTGCAGGAAGTGATTACGTCCCGCACTACTGTGGAAAATGCTTACTTCACACATTGCCAGGAGTGTCGGAAGTAGTAACGTCCCGCATGATCGTAGAAAGAGAGTATTAAGTAACACATTTTTTCGTAAAGATAGGGATATGAAAAGTTAATCGTTGGGTCAATTTATATCTACATTGATTAAGGAAATTAAAAGAGCAGCATAGAGTGGAATATCCATTGGTATGGTTTCGGCTGAAAAAGACTTCACATACATGCGTGATGCTACCTAGCTAATTATTAGAAACAGAACGATGTTGTCATTAAAGGTTTTCTTCGCATATTGAATTAAAAATCTGCAGACACATTTATTTATCAATGATCAGGTATAATGATCTTTTTATTATAGCATAAAATGTTTCTCAAGGATTTTTAATTTTTAGAGGCCTCTGTTATGGACTTCTTGTGGTTCTTTAACCATGTTAGCTTCAGCAATATCATCTTGCTCTTGAATGTTATACCTTTCATCATCGATTTTCGATAAAATGCATAGAATGACACAACATCTGACTAATTCACAAGTAAACGCTCTATTTGTAAGTTAAAGTTATTTCAAGCAAGGATTTTTCTTTTAAAATGCCTATAGCACATTCTATTACTCTGCGCGCTTTTTATGGGCTTTCAAAAATCGTATTTGAGATGCTCGTTACGTAAAATAGGCGGGATAAGCCATGATTTAAGAGAATAGCTAGAATCTCTCAGCAAGACTCACCTCGGAAACAGTCGCCATCCTGCATTTATCTTACTACTTAATGAACTATTTCTTTAGACCCTGGCGTGGCTTACGTTGCCTGGCCAGTTGGCTTTTTTTTTCTTTTTTTTATGGAAGTGGCACACACGCTAAATGGAGATCCTATGGCGCTCGACGAGCGATGTGTGTGTGCGAAGATGTTGATTAACACGATTCTTGAACAGTTGTAGGTTGCAATTAGTCCTGGGAATGAGTTCCACAGTGACGCAGTACCCCAGACAAAGGAGTTCTTGTAAAGCAATGTTCTAGTTTCGAATTTTCCAAAATTAATTCAGTGGAAAATAATATAACAATTATTGTGTTGTCAGTCATAATCATGACTAGTTCAGCAATTTATTGCAAAGAACAGCAAGGAAGCGGCGGTCGTGGGTAAAGCCGAGGTTGGTCAAAAAGAACAAGAAATTAAAAATATTTGAGGAGTTTTTAAGATGTAAAGTTGAAGAAAGTTTCAAGAACTTTTATGGATGGATGAAACATTTAACAAACTGCTGTTGTATAACAAAGGATTAGCAAAACCGACACCCCTTTCAGAAAATGTATTGCGGCAAAGGATAAATTAATAATAACTTAGATACTTGGCTACAGGGGAAAGCTACAAGAGTCTCATGTACAATTATAGAGTATATGACAGCACCATTTCTTTATTTATTCCAGAAGTTTGTTAAGCCATATACCAAGTATTAAAAGAGAAGTATTTATATGTAAGTAGGTTGTGTGAACTAAAACAATATAGTTAGAGAGATTTTGTCTGTATTTCTTAATTTATTTGCATGCTGATATATATTTGATTTTAAAACAATATACTTACTTTTTTTTACCTACATAATAATACATTATAATATTTGTTTTCAATAATTACTCATAATTATTTGTTGCTCTTCAGGTTCCAAGTACTACGGCAGAATGGTTGGAAATAGGAAGGGATTTCGCGGAAAAATAGAATTTTCCTAATGTTCTTGGTGCCCTAGATGGCAAACACATTGTTATTTAGAATCCCAATGAAGGCTCAGCTTACCACAATTATAAAGGAACGCATTGGTGGATGCCACTTAAAATTTACATATGTAAACATTGGCGCAAATTGCAAATTTTCTGATGGAGGGGTGTATAGGGAGAGTGATTTGTTTTCAGCAGTTGAAAATAATCGGTTAAACTTTCCTTTTAGAACCAAACCTGTGATATTTTTTATCGCTGCAGATGCTGCATTTCCTTTATCAACTCACATTCTGAAGCCATTTCAATTTAGACAAATGAGTGTACAGCAAAGAATTTTTATAATAATAATATATTTATTGAGCAGAGCAAGGAGAGTTGTTGAAAATGTTTTTGGGATACTGGCAAATCGATTCAGAATATTACTCAGTACCATCCCTTTAAAACTAGAAAAGGCCAGAAAAATTGCGGAGGCCTGTGTAGCATTACTCAATTTTTTGAGGGATGAAATAAAATCTGCCTATATTAGCGAAATTGTTAGTGAGGATTTAGATAGAAGGTACAGATTTGTATATGGTCCAAGCAAACAAGGGGAAAATAAAAGCAAAACTGTGACGATTGCCACTCGAGAGGAATTTATGCAGTATGTTAATGGCCCAGGGGCAGTTACATGGCAGGACAATATGATTTAAACTAATATTAATTTGTAGTTGTAGTTGTTTTCTGTATATTTTTAATAGACCAAAATATAGTTTTGTTACATTAGAAATGTGTTTCAAAAATAGACATTATTAAAAAAAGATATTTTATTTCTCAATATATCTACTTCATAGAAATGAAAAAAGTAAATAAATATATATAAATGTATAGGTATAAAAATGACCTAAAAACTAAATTTACACTTGTTTGGATATGTAATATTTTTAAATTGAAACATTTTTTTGTCTTTGTTTTCTTTTAGCTGCTGTCACAGCAGGTAATATTTCTTCCCTTAAGGAATCTGATATTTCCTCATCAGTAATTTATTTGAGGAAAGACCCTGTATTTTTAAACTCAATAATTGTCCATTTAATCATTAACCATTTTGACACAAACTAAAATGATTCACTATGTTTCATACTATCGATGAAAAAAAATCATTCTATTATGCCTAATTCATTTAGGTTTTTAGAACATAATAACTAAATTAAAAAGAAAAATATAAGGTATTAGTTCACAAATGAATTTTTAATAAAACTTTGGAATTAAAACTTACTGAGTAAAAAAATGGTTACTGTTCACCGTAGATGTGTTTTTTGTTTGTAGATCACTGAGAGCAGATGTTGCATTGGTCAGAACTTGTTGTAGGGCGTTCGTATCATTGGATGCTACACTTGATCGAGGTGCTGATTCCATTTTTTTTTCTTTTCGTAGGCTGTGACTCTGGTATTTGTTGCTGTTCAGCATTCTGCGAGACCCTAGATTCGGATCTCGACTGGCTCTTGCCTGAACCATGATGAATCACTTCATTCTTCTATGGGTCCTTCATACAGAACATTTGCCTCTTCATAATGTTCCTGAATCAATTGAGAAGGAAGATATATTAATAGTGGTATTACCTTTATTCGTAGTATCAACCTGTACGTATGACTATGCACTAATATCCACTTCTAATAAAGAATCATCTTCAGCAGCCAAATTGGATGATCCCTGGTGTATTACGACTCCATGATCCTTTAAAAAGTGCATTTCGTTAAAGCACCACCATTTTGGAACATACACAACATCCGCAGAAGCTCCGAAACTCTCACTTTTTAAAAAATGTATCCACTTCTTGAAAAAAGTCGTTCTCAACCATGATTTTTTTGTTATATCAGCGACTTTCAAATTGTAAAATGCATGTTTAGGTTTTCACATATTTCCTGAAGTGCAAACTCTCTAGCATCGCATTATGGTAGTCTTTGCTTAAAACCTGGATGTTGCTCGTACAAAACTATTGGCTGGCTATTAATTCTCTGCTCCAAATAAATTTACCACTAAAACAAGACAAAGATGCTTGTACACATAATAAAATATAAATAAAAGAAAGTGTAGTGCTGAAAAGTGGAAAACAACGTACATACCAAAAATTACTACTCGTGTTACACACCAATGCCAATTTTTTTCCTAAAAAAGATTTGACTGCTTACCTATTGCACATTACCTTTTTCTGAGACATACTGAATCAATTTTAAATTAATTTACTTCCAAAAACACAAGAGATAAATAAAGAAAATACAATATATCTGGAATATTAAGATGACAGTGATGACGACGATGACGGATGACGCGACGGGTATTTTTTATTTATTTTTATGTTGGCAATTTCCATTTTAACTAAAAATGGCATGAGACGTGCAATAAAAGGTTTGTTCTAGCAGCGATTTCAGACGGTTTCAAACCATCCGGAAAATTCCGGATGGTTTGAAACCGCTGCTAGAACAAACCTAAAATTAGCGCTTGTTCTAATTTGAAGCCATGCAAAGAAATTTGCAAAGTTGAAAACGCGCATGCTTACGAGCAAATTTTCATTGAAAAGCAAGTGCAATTTTGTAGTGTAAGCAGGCTTTTACTATAAAAGAATTGCGGCAATGATGCTCCTAACTTCCGCAAAATTGGTGAGTTAAGAGCATAGAAAAATATTAATTTAGGTAAAGGTGTTAATTTATTTGAAGAAAAACCCAAAAATGGATATTCCTCTCATGCTTATTATTCGAACTAGGTATAAGTTTCACAAATAACTGTTGTTTGGCGATAATTTAATATTTTTACTATATTACCAAATCAATTCATAATTCTACCTCAAGACATTTATATACCATATTCCACTTATCTTGAGTAAGTATATCACACCGATCTTTATAAATTTTAGTATGACGTCACCTTCATTTAGAAATTCATAAGGAATGTTAAATATCAATTTAGATACATATATAATAAAATAACACAACTATTTAAATACCTTGTTATGCAGCATTTAACCTTTTTAAACTTACAGCCAAACCGTGATTGCCCCTAACAAAATATTTCCCTGAGATTCCTAGAAATGCTGCCGTGGCCATTCTTGAAGGCAATAGTCATATTTTGTCGTTCATGAACCTGTCTAGGCCCAAGTCATTAAGTTCCTGAGTTATTGTGGTTTGTTTGACACAATTTGGACCCTTAGAGCTGTCCCTTTGCATTAAAACGACCCGTTATGTACAACATTATTGTTTTAGAGAAATCTTTTGTTTTGCCAAGGTAACATTTTCGGAATGGGTCCTTTGGAAAAAAATTATTTGATTTTTTTTATTTGGTATACTTGTACACTATCGCAGGTAAGCGGAAGAATTGTTTAGGGACAAAAACTTACGGCCAATTTTGATGAATACAATGGCTTAAAACGTCAAAAAATAAATTATAGTTTTTCCCATAAATAGTGACTTCTAATGGAAATATCCAGCCGGGGAGGGCACCCAGCGACTTGCTTGTTGGCTTTAATTCGTAAGGTGCATGGCTTGTATATATTTTGTATTACAAATTTATACTACAAAGTACCTATTGATTTCTCACATAAGTCATAGACGAACTAGCTGCAACATACGTGTTTCCGAATTTTTAATATGCATCATCGGCCACTCCGGGACAACTAAGAAGACAATAGACTGACTAAATAAATCGAGACAAACACAATTATTGAATGGGGATCCAACAATCTTGTAACCTTCAATGCCAAAAAGACACTGACTGCTGCGTTCTCCCGGAGAAAAACTAAGGGAAACTACCTTGACATCATCATTGAGGGGGAACTCCTTTCTCCATTCTCCAATCTTTCGCTCCTTGGAATAACCGCAAGCACTAACTTTTCATGGGATGAGCATGCCCGAGGACTCGCCAAGTGTGCCTCTCAAAAACTGGGAGTACTTTTCCGTGCCAAAAAAATACTTCAGCACCCATCAGCTGCTTACACTCTATACAGCGCAAATCAGACCTACTCTGTAGTATTCCTCTCACATTTGGAATTCTGCTCCCAAACACACTCTAGCGCTCCGTCCAGAACCGAGCTGTTAACGACGAAACATTGACTCACACCTCGGAACATAGGCGGTTGGTGGGAGATCTCTCCCTTTTTTACCGGTATTATCATTATAAGTTCGACCGAACTTACAACTCTAATTCCCTCCAGTGCCAGCTTTGTTCATTTCACACGACTAGCTAGAAGTTCTTATCCATATGTTCTTCAACAGAGCACACCCAGAACCAGCCTTTACCAAAATCCTTTCTTCTGGCGTGTGACGAGCATCTGGAACTCCTTACCAACCGAATTGTTCCCTGTTGGCTACAGTCTAAACATCTTTAAGAAAAGAGTCTATAGGGATCTTACCTCCTCGCCGTTTCCTATTTGCAGTGCCCATTAGGGTATTATAGGCAACGCCTTTGCTAGTGGACTGAAGCAAAAAAAAATATTATAGAGCAAACATGTCATTTTTGAATATTTTGCGCCATATTTTGCTCTAAAAGGAGTATTCTCCACTTGTTTCGAGATAGAGGGAACGACTGTTCTGAATAATTTCTTTTTATATTCAATGAGTGGTAATACTGGTATCATAATTGTGAAATGTTTTATTAACATTAAATACTAAATATAAACGTTCTTTCATATGCTGATATATAACTTATCAACAACCACTTTGTAATCCAAGTGCGGGAGTGTGAAGCATTTATTGATTTACAAATATAATATCTTATTAATAAATGTTAAAAAATATAATCATATATGTTTCTTAACATATAACTCATACATGATAGTATCACACAATATACAAAATGATTAAAATAAAAATATTTAAATACAAAAATAAAACCAACGAAATAAAATAACATTATTATTCGAATGGATAATTATTCGAACGGATAGCTTTTCGAAAAGACAAATATTTGATAGGGCCGTTTTTCAAAAATATTAAATTAGAGAAAACATAAAGATAATTTTGTTATGACAGGCGTGTAGGCGACTATAATATAAATGTTAATAGGTATTATTATTAGGGCTTTGCATGGCCTTCCGCTCGCTTCGCTCGCTACGGGGGTTCAGTCAACAAGAACTAACCAAGTGCTAATCAAAACTAACTCAAGACTAACCTAAACTAATCCAAAATTAGGTAAAAATGGTAAATTAATAAAAAACAATAAACAAAACATCTGTCGCGACCGACGGGAATCGAACCCGCAGCGCCGAAATGACACTACCCTTGCAGAAATTTTGCTAAAACGGTAAACCGGACTAGCCTAAACTAAATTAAAGATTCGAAAAATGGTCCATTCGAAGATTGTCATTCGAAAAACTATCCGGATTCAGATCAATGTTAGCTACATTCAGATAGATTCTCTTTTCCTATTATGGCTAAAGTTTGCAGAATATATTTTATTTGTTTGATTAATTTTTAGTTTTTATTGTAACTTGTCGATAGATTATTTAAAGGACCATTATGCAACATAATTTGAAAAGCATTTAAGTAAGTAAAGATTTACAAATAAAATGTCTAGTGTGTACGCAAAAAAATATGTGTTTCGCCATAAACGCCACTATAACCTCCAGAGAAGCAAGTTTTGTAAATATGTTTGAATATTCAAATTGATGGTTCACGCCGGACTTGGTCGGAAGTAAATTATTTGCATAAATAAAGTGAAATAAGGAGCTATGGTCCATATATTTTTAATTCGACGAAAATCATGCTTATTAAAAAGAATAATTTGGTATATCCTACCTTAAATCATAACAAGAACCTTAACTGAAGGTTGATAGTGTCATTAATACTGCAGAAACATTTTTTGTATAAGAACCAGGGATACTGAAGTGCCTCGACCGTATGTCTTGAATATCAATTAAATAGCACCATAATTTAGGTTACGCTCAAGTAATATACAACGTGTCCACGGATAGGTAGATTGCCTCCGGAAGAGAAAAAAATGTATAGAGTTTATGCATTTACGAAAAACTTATTCTACATAATTCTCTTGCTTCTACTAATAACTACAACAGAGCTTTATCCACAATACCGAAACGGAATTTTTGCACTCAACGCGCGTTTCGCTAACCATGTTAGCATTACCAGAAAATGGTTAGAAGTGTAGGGTTGTCCTGATAAGTCAAAAAAAGGTGTACCGGTTTTTTCCGCATATTTTAGCACCCTCCTACAGCATTTATTTTGAGAGTTAGAAAAAACTTTAGGATCCGTCATCAGATAAAATAAATAAGCATCGCAAAACTGACAAAAATACCACGTTTTGTTTTTTTTAATGGAACACCCTGTATGTTATTCACTAACATGAAAGATATTTTTGCTCTTATGTCAAAAATATGCTTGCATTTGCCCTGGCCATTTATGAAATATTTGATAATAAGCATCATAATATGGGAGGATGAGAAACATAATGGTACAAGCCATGTACAGTAAATAATTTTTTCTACTACCTTAGTAAAAAACGTCATTTTCGACCCCGAAACGAGGGAGGAAAATGGTTCTTTTCCTCCCGGGGAGGAAAAGTCTTTTCCTCCCTGAGAACAACAGTTTTCCTCCCTCTAAGTTTATGCGGTTTTGTAAACCACCAAATTTTAATAAAATACCCATAAGTATTCGAATCTTCATATATCGATAGTGACCCATCGAGGTGGGACACCCTGCAAAAAATAACGACGTCAGAGGTAGTAGAAAAATCTATATACATACTTCAGGAGTAAAGTGCTTTTTCTCCCTTGGAAAAAGCACTATTTTCCTACCTTGGTATGTAAGGGATGATTTTCTTCCGGGCGCAAACTCTATCTAGATACATAGTGAAGCAAGTCATGTTTCTAATATATTTCGCTAGATGGCAACACCCTGTCAGACCAATACGCTTCGGATCATAGCGGCGTAAGTCCGACTTATGCCATTCAGCACTTCTGAAGAATAAGGCAGTACAATTAAGAAGAGCAGTATCCAATATGGCCACCCGACTTGGGACAAAAAGTAAATGCTCTAAAGGGTATATTTCGAGTTTTTAATGTAAAATGTTAATTTATTGTGTTACTGGCAAGGACATTGCCCTGTGTTCGTGAAAATAGACTCTTAACCCTACTACACTGCACTATACTTCCTAATTATTCTACATACTTATAGCTAGGGACTGATTGCTCTGGTACAAGGTGTGTTTTCACAAATTGCTATTATAATTTCAGAGCTGATATACCTATTAATATCTAAAATAACTGAAATTTTAATATTCACCTACTGGCTGCCTGAATGTAAACAAACAAGCCCTTAAGGTTTTATTGTGTGGCTTTATAATAATAATGCCTACTTACCTATTTACTTTGACTGCCTTTCGACTCTCCATATAATTAGGCTTAGGTAACCACAGATATTTTTTAGGCTACAACCGGAAAACTTCAGGGGCTTGATTTTAATACCTTAGTTTTACTTAGGATACCTAAACACTTTTTATTGAATATTGATTAAGGGTTGTAGCGTGATTTTAGGTACGTGTTGTAACAATTAAAGGGTGTGTATATGCTTTGGTTTACGTTCAGTCGCTTAGTTGAGAACACTGACTTTTAAATAATTGTTTATAATAGTGTTGAGTGAATTGAAAACATGGCATTAACCTGTTGTGTTTCCAATTGTAGAAAAGTCGTAATTTTTACATTTCCAAAACAATGTGAATTGAGACACCAGTGGATAATTTAATTAAGAGGGAAGAATCATTGTTCCAACCAAAAGTATTTGGGTAAGTTTTGTTTGTCTATTTTTATAGACAGTGAATAGTCAGGAATATTTAATACTCATGTATTAATGTATTAATAGTCATACACACTGTATTTTTTGAGGCTGTACTAACATTAAAATACTTTGCCTTACCTGCTTACTTTATTCCTAGGGTGGTGGTGGTATTGGATTCAATAACTGTTTTGACCGAGATCTTGTTCTAACGCAGACAATTAAAGTAAATATATATTTAAGGTGCGTGAACTACACTTTTGGCCCAATGAAATTGAAAAGGCTAAAACCCATATTATGGAATATAAATACAAATTTTAATTTTTTTGATAATTAATTTTTATACCTCGGTCCAGTACCAAGTAACTTGCCTAATTATCCCAGCTACTTACCAAAACAGCAGACATCTAAGCGACCGTGTCCCCAAGCAAACAAGTAAAAATTAGAGTACCAGCAAATGGAAAAAGTTTTAGCTAAGTGTTGTGGTTGTCAAAGCTTATCAAATTGATAAATCATTCTCATTGCTCAATGAAGCTTACAGCAAAATAATAAAAACCTAGCTTAATAAATAGCTGACAGCAAAGGGAAAACATAATATATGGTCTGTTAATGTTGATAAAGCTCCTCAAGCTTTATTTCTGAAAATCTATTAATATCCATAGAGAAAATGGGTGCTCAAAAGAATTGAACTGCGATCAGATGTCTACCATGTAATCAGGACGTCACCAGTCCTCGTAATGGATGAGGCAGCACCATCTGCAATCGAACAACAAGCTCAGCTCGTCTCAGGGAGGGTTGGTTCGAACTATATTTTCCCAAAATCAAGTTCCGTAATGTTGTAACTAAAAAAGGAACTGAATTAAAATAAGTAATAGTCTAAGACGTGGTTGGACGCCACCAAGTTTATTTTTGTTGGCAATCCCTATCGATGTTAAACGGTCACAGAAAAAAGACTTGGACATAAAAACACTAAGTTCAAATTCTAATGTCGAAATACGTAAACAATTATCTGTCGAAGACTACGCTATCGCTTGGTCACCATTCAACGTCTACATACTCACATTCACCCTAAATAATACCAAGCATTAATCAATACTTTATTTTGAATAGTAAAATATAGCAAGCTCCTCTAGCCAATTAAGTAGTTTCCCTGAATAGAAAGTAGCCAGCTACCCCGTAGTGAAATTTCGAAATGACCCGGTCTACTGACTGACAAGACACACCTCCTAGTCAACCTTGACAGTTTGATGTAAAATATTTGAAGGTGTCAAATGAAAGATTAAAAAATTTTGAAAGTTCTAGTGTCAAATAAAAGGTTATAAAATTTTGAAAGTTCACTTCTTCGAAATGCTTTGCTGCAACCTGCAACCTAGACGGTGATAGAAATGCCGAATTTATCACATATACTATACTAAGTTAATTTAACAAGGTTAGTATAGCCTTTCCAAAAACCCAAGTTGCAAGTTTCAACAAGAGAACGTATTCCTCAAAAAGGAAACAATGTTATGTTCGATTGTCAAAGCCAAAATTAAAGTAAAAGATAATAAAATGGTTTAACCAAATCGATGGATTTAGCTGATACTTGATGGAAATTCATTGCAAACTTTCCTCGGATATAAAATGTATTAGAGATAGTCCATAAATCTAGCACCCATAAGAAGTAAGTAATGTTTCTAAGCTACCGTAGCAACACTTCACAGAAGGGTATTTAAATATGTACACTTCAGTAGATTATGCTGTATGCTATTACTTACTAAAGAAATTAATCAACCGTTTTCGAAAAATGATCGAGTACTAGATTCGGTGTAAAATTTAAAAGTCTATGCGAAGTATTAAATATTCCTGGCACAATAGTACTGTCCAAGTGTAGTAATATAAATATAAAATTAGACTTATCTCTTGTAACAGCATCAGACTCCTGAGGTTATATCCGAGAATTAGCCATCATTCTTCTCTGTATGTCAAAACAGTGCTGATTACCAGATTCCGGGTAAAATTGGCTCTTCCTGATCTACAGGGAAACAGTAATAGATCTCCGCAACAAAGCGCTACCGGAACTCCACCATAAAATAGAGCTACTAAAACCATTTCCAAAAACTAACTCCAAAAACCAGCTTCAAAAGAAACGAGCTCCAAAAACCCTAAAAGCGTAAATTAAACCATAACAACAACATAACACGAAATTTACAAAAATGCCAAACTCGGCCCCAAATATCTACTTGAAATTTTACATTCGAACAACTTGAAATCACTTACCCATAACTAGGGGTTTACCAAAACTTCCTGGGTATCTTGAGAAGGACAACGGTCTATATTGCCATTACGGCGGTTGCTAAGACTAATTCCCACGCAACTGACCTTTCCTCCGGAGCCCTAATCGACTTCCAGTCTACTTCATGTACAAAATACGGACACTCCTCGAGGACTACCTCTCTACCCAAGGGAACTTCTTTAGCTAATGATTAAACAAAAGCCTTCCAAAATCAATCATATCTCCTCCTACTGGATCAAAATATCGGAAACAAATCTGTAAACACGTCAATCACTATCAGCTGACATTCAACTTAAAATCCTCATATGTCAATCAAAATACTACCTGTCAGAAAACCTAGACAGGTGCGAACTTATCGAGAAAAGACAATAGAGATGGTCGACCAAGTCGATATTCCTCCCCAAAAATATCCTTTATAAATAAGAGAATTTTCACCGGTAACAACCAGTTGTCACGAAACGGATTCAACGAAATTTCGGACACATCAACGAAAACCAACCAAGGCAGGAGTTTCAAAGCGACTGCGCAACTATAGTAGAATTCACCAACACTGCAAAAGTCTGATGTCACAGTACGAATCTGCAAGACTTTTTCCAACAAACATACTTCATTTCTGACCGAATTACCAATAGAGTCATAAATAAACGGAAGGGAGGTAAAGCTTCAGGCGAAGATGTGCGAGGAAAACATAAAGCAGCTAAGAAAATTTCAGACGAGCAAAGCAATTGTGCATGGAGCACATCAAACGACATAAAAATCCAGAAGGAAAATAGCTCAGCTTTGATTCGAATTTGAGAAAGATATTCACCCGTTGTTTGGAATTGTTGCGAGTCAAAGAATTATGAACCAGTAAAAGAATACTTTTATAGACATAATATTTAACACAAAATTTAATTTATATATTTTCATGTAGCGAGGCGGGCTACATGTAAAACTTTTAATGAATACAAACAGTTAATAAACGTGGAATGAAATGAAACAAAGAAGGGTGAACTCAAAGCGAAAAACAGAGAAGGCGAGAGTTAGCTTGAAAAAGGACGAAATGACAATTATCATTAATCTCCAAAATGCGCTGCCGTTTCCAAAATTGTCTGTCTCTGAGACATAGTCGCAATATGTATTGGTATAATTTAGAAATACGCGACATTGCTAATAATGTTGGTTAGATATATGTATATATGGGAGATCATGACTTCAAGGGGTAATGACCAGGAAGTAGTTTCGTGCATAAAAAGCACATGGACGTTGGCGTTGTGCATAAAAAGTACATAGTGATCGACAGCGACTTCTGCTCTGGCCAAATTAAAAATATTATTAAGTTGACGCTAACTCTAATGAAAATAATGCAGGAGTCAAACTAACAACAGATTAGACCACAAATGTATAGTATAAGGTCACTCTTGCCTACCGAATAACAATGACTTTGGGTTAGTGGAGAAGGCAAGCAAAGAGAAAGCTATTTTTTTCGGATGAATGGTATAACATTATTAGAAATGTACGTCGATCTTAGAAATTTATGCTGGTTCAAGTGCAACAAGACGATATTATTATTTAGCGGATGCAGTTCTCTATCATAATGCCTATGACCTGTATCTTGTTTCTATTTACAGAACACCTGAAGCTGACATGCATATATTCAGTTAAAGCTTACTGAGCTTGCTTGAGTTCCTGCATTTAAAAAGCAAAGTAACTTTATGCGTGTGCTGCTCAAGAATCTCTTCGGTCCATTTTCGACTCTTTTGGTATAATCATGCATATTAACTCAGCAACTAGAATAACTAAAACTAGTTCTAGTACTATAGACTATGTTGTGTCATCTTTTGATCCAGAATTCGTTGACTGTGCTGTTTTTAACTCGGGTTACCCTGATCATGAGGCAGTATTAACAGAATTATCGGCAAAATCCAAACACAAAAATGCTTCGCGCAAATTATGTCGTAATTTTTCGGACAAAATTTTTTTAAATTTCAAGTATCTATGTCTAACAACTGACTGGGTTGTCCTCTCTGATGATGTATGTCGATACCGAATTTTCTAGATTTATAAAAACTTTATCTACTCTGGCGTTCAAACCTTTTCCTTTTAGGCATATCAAAATTAAACAGCATGTCAACTAAAAGTTTACGCACATCTGCAAAGAACATGCGTTCATTATCCCACTTAAAAAAAAATAGGACAGCGTCTTCTTCCATGGTTACGTGAAACTTTACAGAAAAGTCTATCATAAGATTATAAAAGCTATCAAGGACATTTATTATAATCAGAGGCTGTCTAAATCCGGTAACGTTGCTAAAGAATCATGGTCTATTGTTAAAGACTTAAGGAATAAGACTTCTTCGTCTAGCACAATCGCTAATTCATCTAAAAACCTAAACAATTACTTTGTAAATGTGGCTAAAGATTTAATGAACGCCATAACTCATTCTCATGATCCACTTTCATATCTCCCGAATGCTGATGTGAATTTACACAGTTTCTTCTTTACGCCTCTGTAGCATTTAGTGAGCTTAGCAGTACAATTAAAGGCATTAAAAACAAATCATTATCTGGGACTGAAGTGCTTACTCTGAAAAAGTTATCAAACCTGCCTGAATGCACATTAAACCATCTTACTACTTTAACAAACAAGTAGATAATTCCAAAATGGGGTTTTTCCAAACTGTCCTAAAACGGAAATAATTATTCATTTGCGTAAGGCTTCGATCTTTTCTCTCTAAGTATAAAATACTTACTATCCATCAATTTGGATTTTTAAGCAACAAATGATGCTATGTTTTCCTCTTTAATTATGTATACTCCAACTTGAACAACCATTACTCAACAGCAACAATTTGCTGTGATTTCTCTAACGCTTTCGATTGTGTAAATCATAATATCTTAATTAAGAAATTGCATTACTACGGATTCAGAAGAGTGCCTTTCGAATGATTTAAGTCGTATCTTAATAACAGAAGTCAGCTTGTTGAGGGTTGATACGTCGATGTCTTCTTGCGAGCCAATAGATTGTGGAGTACCCCAGGTTTTAGTACTAGGCCATATTTAGTTTCTGCTGTTTATGAATGACATTGCTTGTTTGGACGTTAGCGGTAGTCTGTCTCTTTGCGGATGATACTAGTTTCATTTGGAGTCACCCGGATATTACGGCGCTTCACAGAACTGTATCTAGTAACTTAATCACCATTAAATCATGGTGCGTTTCTAATCTCCTGTGTCTCAACGTTTCTAAAACTAAAGTTTTGTCATATAAAAGTACGTTTCAATCTTTTGTACTTAATAACACCACTACTGACGTCGTTGAAAAAATGTACTAAGTTATCAATATTGGGACAATGATGCTCTAAATATTAATGATTTTTGAAATTACGACCCAAAACAGGCAGAAAAAACGAAAACAATTCAACAAAAAACAATTAAAAATATTAAACCCTGGATAACTTCTGGTATTGTTTGTTTAATTGAAAATAGGGACAAAAAAAATTAATTAAGGACTCCGGATCGCCGACGAGACGCACAGCCCTCTTCTGAATGGAATCCAGCAGCTTTAGGGTATGCTTTGGTGCGGCACCCCAGATATGTGAGCAATATTCCAAGCACGGTCTTATTTGCGCTTTGTACAGCAAGAGCAACTGCTGCGGTGTATAGAGTGATTTGTTGCGAAATAGCGCACCAAGCTTCTGGGAGGCTGATTTTGCGATGTTAGCAACATGGTCATGCCATGACATATTGCTGTTGACCGAGACACCCAGCAGCCCGATTGACGAGGATGAAGGAATAATGATGTTAGGGCCCGCTGTATTGGTCCTCTTAGTAAACTTTGCTGCTTGGGTCTTTGCTGCATTGAACTGGACCAAATTTCGGTCGCCCCAAGTTTGAACTTTCTCCAGGTCTTGATTAATTTCTGTAATCTGCTCCTGTCTGCGGTGATGAGTCTCAGTCGCTGGTAAGGGTTTTTCTGATCTAAAGTGGGAGACAAGGGTACGGTCATCTGCAAAACTGTAAACAGGATTATTCGTTTCGATCAGCAGGTCATTAATATGGATGAGGAACAGAGTTGGTGAAAGTATTGCGCCCTGAGGCACGCCCGCGTTGATGGGGAATGTGTCCGAGATGTGTCCATCGACTGCAACGTGTAGGGATCGGTTCTTAAGGAAACT
Source organism: Pissodes strobi (assembly GCA_016904865.1). NCBI lineage: Eukaryota > Metazoa > Arthropoda > Insecta > Coleoptera > Curculionidae > Pissodes > Pissodes strobi. The sequence goes on along the minus strand of MU182175.1, from coordinate 267,046 downwards.
GGCCAGCCAGCTGCAGAGAGAAGCGGGCAGTCCCAAGGACGGCAGTTTGTTGAGCAGTCCGTCATGCCAAACTCTGTCGAATGCCTTTGAAATATCCAACGCAATCGCTCGAGACTCTCCGTAATTTTCAATTGCCCTACTCCATATATGAGTGACATAGGCCAATATATTTCCTGTCGATCTCTCTTTACGAAAGCCGTATTGATTATCGCTGATTATTCTGTTGCTCTCGAGGTACTTGAGTAGTTGCTGGTTGACTACACGTTCCATGACTTTGGAGATTATTGGGAGCAAGGCAATTGGGCGATAGTTTGAGGGCATGGTTTTCTTGCCTTTTTTGGAACAGGTTGCACTCGAGCGACTTTCCAAGAGGATGGGTAAATCCCTTTTCTGTAAGAAAGAGAAAAAAGCCTGGAAAAAACGGGTGTTAGTTCGTTGGCGCAGTTCATTAGCACAATGGCAGGTATTCCGTCCGGTCCTGATGCCTTTTGCGTATCTAGTTCTTTAAGGATTTTGCGAATATCACGGTGAGAAAACTTGACTTCTGCCATGGTAGTGGTGATGTTCGGTATAGTGGGAAGTGTCTTGTCTGAGGGCACGTTTAAGGTAGAGTGCGATGAAAACATTTTGGCGAGCATGTTTGCTATTTCCTTGGCTGTAGTCGCCGTGATGCCACGTTCGTCCGTCAAAGGTGGGAGAGACGTTTTTGTAA
>MU182175.1:179541-238089 GCA_016904865.1 Pissodes strobi | reverse complement strand
TTTCGCATATTTTCATTGTCACTGAATGGGCAACAAGTATAGATGGCTTTAAATTTCCATTTTTAATCTATTTTTCGATAAGTCTAAGAACTAGACCATTCACAAGGAGAATGCTCGATATTGAGTTCCTGCATTAAACCATCGATAGCAGTACACGCTCCTAACGAATTTTCCATATTGTAAAATCCAGAAAACGTAGCCTTCATTTTCCTTATAGTGGTAACTATGGTTTCTTTGGCTAGTAAGTTCCACTCCTTAAGACAAGACCCAAGAAGCTCTGACTACAGCTTAGATGACCTTTAATCACGTAATAAATCATTTAACTCAGTTTGAACAATCAAATGTGGTTCGCCTGAACTGGAATCTGGAGCAAAATTGGAATCGGTACATTGTTCTTCTGAGCTGCCTGATGATGCGTTATTATGGAGTTTAGAGAGCGGCGAGCGAAAATATTGATCACTGGGAACCGCTCTAGCTCAGCGTGGTAGTTTATGTTTTATAATAACTACTGATATTTTAGTTTAGGTTTATGTACAGTTGATAGATATGAATAAGCGTCAGGTAATCAATATGACTTTTAGTTTTAGTTGTCATTAATGTTTTATGTCTAATATGTAGAGCAACGCTAGACTATTTCTCTTTTTTTAATGCTTATATATTTTTGCAATAATTATGAAAGTAATACGCTAAGGAAACAGAATTATCTGTATTTATCTAAAATATTATCTAAATAATCTTTCTCGGGCGATGTTTCTAGCTTTATTCGAAAGGGTTGTAATCTAAATGAAACCAGCCTAGTTTTACAAATTATCCAATTTGTATTCGTCCAAACTAATTTTCTACAATGAATTATTAAACTTTCCTGTGCCATCACTGAACACAATACACTTCCAAATGCAGACAAAAATTTGTCGGATAGTCCATTAAAAGTTTTCATGATAAAATTACCCCAGATACTATCTTAATGATGAACAAAACGCCATTATCTATCCGACGATTCCAAATAATGTGTGTTCCTCGCTCTACTTATTTTTAGCCCCTCTATGTAGTTATATACTGGCTTTTTAAATTATTGAACGACGCTGCATATAAAAAAGGACGGTTTGCGTATTTTAGCTTGGATGGCGTCTATATTTTATTCAAAGTTTTGTTTGCTAGTTAATAGACATGTCATTGTAGATTTATTAGGAAATCAATTGAAATAAAGTAATAATTTCTGTATTGGGATAAGGTTTTTATTACAACTCAATTACTTTATTGTCGTTCGGGATAGCTTTCTAATGGAGTAATGTAATACATCCTTTCGCAGATTTATTATTGTTTCATCTTCAGGCACCGGAAATAGGGGTGACTGCTTTTAGTCTGTAAATAATAATAAGACTACACGACAGAAGGATGAACGTTCCAATAAGGCAAGATTAATATTATGATATACAAGTATTTTTTGTATTTTATATTCACAAAGTAATAATATTTACATTTTATTATTATTATAAAATTATAAATGTGTATCGCTTACTGAGATAAACCTTGATCTTCTTAATTTTTCTCATACTCTAAGAATGAAACAATAGATTTCTTAGGCACTCACCACAAAAACTATACGCATCGATATACTACAAGTAATAATTTTACCTCAAAATTAGCCTCTAATCACCAAAAAATGTCTACATTTTCCGATCCTGACCAATTTTTTCAGTTTCATACGAAGAAGAAAATAGTTATGCTGGCACGTACACTTAAAGTAAATGTTTCAAATTAAAAATCAAAAAAGTCACCAATGCGTACTTTCAATTAGATCGACATAATTTTTTGATATGTTTTGCTCATTTACCTTTTCCTTAATGAGCGAAAGTTTGCTTGCTCTAGATTATTCGATTTTCTAGTAATAAATATTAAGTGGTGACGTCTCGTGTCAAAACTCGAAATGGGGAATAGTTTGAGGTAGTTTAGGTTAGGCATTATCAGTCCCAACATTTTTTCTAATATAGTTTTTAGGGTATATTCGTGTCAAGCAATCAACTTGTCTAAAAGAGTTTCTTTTCGAGAAAAATATAAAAACATTTTTTGACGTAGAAAGCGATGTTCTTACCTTTTTCTTGAAAAGACCAATTTCCCACCATGTCCGAAGCAGAAAAGCATCATCTCGGTTTTTTGATCCTCGTGACATTTTCGGCGCTAGAACGACCCAAAATGATCCATTTTTCAAAAACAAATACGCCAAAAAGAGCGTAATGTCCAGACGATTTCCTCCTTTATTAAACTTTGAAAAATCGCATATTTGACGTAATAACTCGGAAATGGGTAATCGAATCACCAAAAATAATCGACCATCGACGGATCCCAACCGTTGCCTAACAGCGTTTAAATCTCAAATTTCTATTCGCTGTTCTTTCCGAGAAAAATGAAGTTCATGCCGACTCCCACCAATGAGCAATAGGTGAGCGTCATGTTTCACCATGACCTCCTATAACTAGGCCAACTAGCTACTATTAAAATTAGCAGTGACGTCCTCCTAAGCGGTCAATACTTTTTTGCCATAAGAAAAGCATACAGAGGAGTCAAAAGGAGCCCAGTAAAAGTATAGATTATTTTACCGCGCCTACTTGCGTATTTAACGTTGATTGCCTCGCTGGGTCACTGGAATGTCAATTTCCATCCGCCATCTTCGATATATTCTGTATTCCGTGGTGTGTCCAAGCGGTCATCCATCCAAGTACTAACCACGCGCGACGTTGCTTAACTTCAGTGATGGGTCGAGAACTACTTTTTACTTGTTACTTTTAAGAAACATGTAACAACTGTATAGTTGTGTTCTATCTCATTCTCTCGCAGGCTACATACATCCTATAGATATGTTCGTCTATTTTAAGTGCCGCTTTTGTGTTTCATGGAGTCACCCGCGCTAAGGACATTTTCATTTCAAAAATTAACAAACAACCCATTTGTCATATTATGTTTTATTTTTAATTTTACAATTACAATTTTGTGCATAGTTAAATATAGGAAGTCTCTAAAAGGTTTGTACGGAATTCTAGCGCAAATCCTGAGGCCCGAATATTAGGATTTACCCCAATTCACCTTAGTCCAAAAGTTGACAGTTTTCAAAATGCAGAGCGTTAAAGTTATCATTTTTAAAACTATTTTTTTGCAAATATTAATCTGAATAACAGCATGGTTTGCACGAAATTTGGTGCTGATAGGTTTTTAAGGATGAGAAATGGAAATCTAGTCACCAGCCGTTTCTCAGATAAGAACTCTTGGCGTGAAATTAAAACTAGACTTCTGTTAGTTCATTAATGAGCGAAGAGGCCGATGCTTCGAGTGGAAGCGGCCCTAGGTGGTAGATGCATAAGCCTACTCGCATCGTCCGGTGAAAGACCACCCCACCAGAATTGGGAAGCGCTAAGTGGTTTTCCCAAATCACGTTCCGCTTCCGCGCTGGTGGTCCCGGGTTCCACAGTAGGAATATATGGACATGATGGTGCTTCCAGGATCAAAATATTCCGGAAGTAAACTCCCCGGCCAATTCGGATCTCCGGGCGCTGGGTGGCCCTGGGAGCCCTTCATTCCGCATTTCACAGACAGCAAAGAAACCGAACCAATTTAGAATAGATTTCTGCAACATAAGAGGCCTAAATACAAACATAAATTCGGTACACCAACATCTACAAGCAAATAGACCACACATATTAGCCCTTACAGAAACACAAGTATGTTCTACAACAACAACAGTGAACTACCTGTATCCTGGTTACGACTTACATACCCGATTTAGATATAAGTTCGGAATATGCCTTTTTGTCCGAAGCGACCTTTCATGTCACCGCGAGGAAACACTCGAACCGAACAACCTTGACGTCATGTGGCTCAAGTTCACCGCCAAGGGATTAACCAAGTTTATATGTTGTCTCTATCGCCCTCCGAGCGATAGAGCCTACCAAAGCTTTTTCTCAACACTAGCTACCACTTTTGACTCAATACAGGTCGATCACCCCAGTTCAGAAGTAATCGTTCTGAGAGACTTCAATGCCCACAACACCAACTGGCTCAAACATCACAACAAGACCGACAACGAAGGTAGAGAAGCTGAAGCATTTGCCATCAGCTGCGGGCTTACTCAAATTGTAGACGAACCAACTCGAATCTCAGAGAGGGGCGAATTCGCCGCCCTCCTGGATCTTTTTCTGACCACCAATCCTAACCAGTACAAGGTTACAGTTGATCCGCCATTAGGTACCTCCGACCACAAACTTATTACAACGGTTTGTGAATTGCCACTCATACAGAAGGATCCACCATTGCCTCGCAAAATCTGGCATTACAATTCTGCAAACTGGGACGATCTAAGGCAGTTCTACCTAGATTTTCCTTGGATCGACGCCTGCTTTGCCACTGACGACCCGTCAGACTGCTGCGAAGAGATCATGCAAGTAATCTCCTCAGGAATGGAAGCACACATCCCAAATTCCATCAAGTTACCATCAAAAGGAAAGCCCTGGTTCGACAAAAGATGCGAAAGAGCTGTAGGAAGGAATCAGCAAGCCTATAAGTACTGGCAGCAAAATCAGACCGCTGAAAATCGCAATTATTTTATCGAAGCGAGAAACGAGTGCAAGCGTGTGATCGACGAAACTAAGGACAAACACAATCAAAGGATCAGGAATAAACTTTTGCAATGCCCCAGTGGTTCCAGGCATTTCTGGTCGGTAGCAAAGGCAGTAAGTAACAACTTTACAAAAACATCTCTCCCACCTTTGACGGACGAACGTGGCATCACGGCGACCACAGCCAAGTAAAAAGCAAACATGCTCGCCAAAATGTTTTCATCGCCCTCTACCTTAGACGTGCCCCAAGGCAAGACTCTCCCCACTATACCGAACATCAACACTACCATGGCAGAAGTCAAGTTTTCTCACCGTGATATTCGCAAAATCCTTAAAGAACTAGATACGCAAAAGGCATCAGGACCGGACGGAATACCTGCCATCGTGCTAAAGAACTGCGCCAACGAACTAACACCCGTTTTTTCCAGGCTTTTTTCTCTTTCTTACAGAAAAGGGATTTACCCATCCTCTTGGAAAGTCGCTCGAGTGCAACCTGTTCCAAAAAAAATCAAGAAAACCACGCCCTCAAACTATCGTCCAATTGCCTTGCTTCCAATAATCTCCAAAGTCATGGAACGTGTAGTTAACCAGCAACTACTCAAGTACCTCGAGAGCAACAGAATAATCAGCGATAATCAATACGGCTTTCGCAAAGAGAGATCGACAGGAGATATATTGGCCTATGTCACTCATATATGGAGTAGGGCAATTGAAAACTACGGCGAGTCTCGAGCGATTGCGTTGGATATTTCAAAGGCATTCGACAGAGTTTGGCATGACGGACTGCTCAACAAACTGCCGTCCTTGGGACTGCCCGCCTCTCTCTGCAGCTGGCTGGCCAGTTTCCTTAAGAACCGATCCCTACACGTTGCAGTCGATGGACATATCTCGGACACATTCACCATCAACGCGGGCGTGCCTCAGGGGGCAATACTTTCACCAACTCTGTTCCTCATCTATATTAATGACCTGCTGATTGAAACGAAAAATCCATTATTGCTTTTGTGTTGGTAATTCCTCACATTACATGATGTGCTTCAGCATTATATTCAAGGGTCCAGTAGATTTTAGTGGGTCAACTACTGCCAGGATGTGAAATCATGGTGCCAGCAGTGTTCAACCTGTGCCTCAAGTCGAGGACCCCAAACAAGATCTGGTGGAAAGATGAAAGAGAATGATGTGGGGCTACCATTTGAACCTATCGCCAGTGACCGAATGAAGGCTCGATATGATCTCCAAGCTAACCCTATGGGATTTTAGATGAATGATAAGGTCTTATTATATAATCTGCAAAGGAAGAAAGAAAGATCTCTCATGCTAACGCCAGTATGGGAAGGTCCCTCCCTATACAGTCATCAAAAGAATTAATGACGCCGTGTATAGAATTCAACGTAGCCCCAGAAGCAAACAAAGTTGTCCACCTCGACAGGCTCAAATCAAATCAAATCAAATCAAATCAAGCTTTATTGTCAAGAAATCACAATTCCTATAGACAAAGCACTAACATACAAAATACAGAATAATAGATACAAAACAAAATAAAATAACAGATATACAAATATGTCCGAACTACATCTAGATACATAGGAACGTTTACCATTACGAAATACATTTAAAAGTTTTCCCCTAGAAACTCGGCCACGCTATAATAGGCTCGGGAAATAAGCAATCTTTTAACTCCGCTTTTAAACCCCCTATCATTCTGCATCCGCTTTAAGTGAATGGGTAAGTGATTAAATAGCTGCCTACTGTTGTAAATGACAGAGTTCTTTGTTCGTGTAGAAGTGGGTATAGGCAACGGTAAATTACCAGCACTCCTAGTGGGATAATGATGTATGGCATTTGTGTCACTCTTATATTTTTTGTGCATTAAGCAAACAGATTCCAAAATAAACAAGGCCGGCAATGTTAGTATACCGTGCCTAAGAAAAAGTGGTTTACACGAATCTCTCGGACGGGCTCTACACATGCATCTAACCGCTCTTTTTTGCAAAACAAACACGCTATCAAATAGTCGCCTTGAACACACTCCCCAAAAACAAATTCCATACCTCAGATGCGACTCGATCAGTGAAAAGTATGCATTCCTAACAATGTGAGCATCCAGATTCCTTGAGACGACCCGAACTGCATAGCAATTTGAAGCGAGCCTCGAACTAAGCTTGTTTATGTGGCCCTCAAATTTAAGTTTGCTATCGATAAAAATACCCAAAAATTTATTTTTCGACAAGTTACTCAAGCTCTCACTCCCCAAACTCACAACATCCAAGTTACATCCAAAGGACATCACACTAGTCTTCGATACATTGAGTGACAAGCGGTTTGTATTGCACCACTGCTTAATCTTTGCCAAATCAGTGTTTATAGTTTGGCCGAGTACCGTGACATCCTTATTATGCCACAGAATGGTTGCGTCATCCGCAAACAGGGTGAACTGTCCAGAGATATCCAGACCCGAGAAATCATTAATATAAATTAAAAATAGTATCGGGCCAAGAACCGATCCCTGAGGCACACCATAGTCCAGCTTCCGTTGTTCAGAACTGCACTGATTAAAAGAAACACTCTGAAGTCTTTCCGTTAGGTAAGACTTGAACCAGCTCAGCGATGTCCCTCGAAACCCATATGACTCAAGCTTCCACAGCAGTATTCCATGGTCCACACAGTCGAAGGCTTTCGACAGATCACAGAATACTACTGCGGCGGCCTCCCCATCGTTGAGTTCCAAGTATAGGTCTTCCAAGAATGCAAACACTGCATCCGTCGTCCCCTTTGCAGTCTGGAAACCAAACTGTTTAGGGCTCAATATTTTATTGACCTCCAGGAAGGAGACCATTCTCGTTTTGGAAATCTTCTCAACGACCTTCGACAAAGTGGGCAGAAGAGCAATCGGTCTATAGTGTGAAGGACATTTCCCATCACCACCCTTAAATAATGGAGTAACAGTAGCAATCTTCAAAGAAGAAGGAAATGATCCACTAAGAAAAGACACATTAATGCATTCGGCCAAGACCCCCAAAACCGAGTCCGGGAGCTTCAACAATACTGTTGCAGAAATATCATCCCAACCCGATGTTTTACCATTTCTTATTTGCCCAAGAACTGCTCTTAGTTCCAAGGTATCAGTCGGTGTAAAATAGAAGGAATTCCTTACAGACACATTATTTAAATATTTTCTATAATCGCTATATAAATTTGCTTTATTCGAAAGTGAAGCCGCTACAGAGCAGAAAAAATCATTCAATTGATCAGGAGACAGCCCAGAATCTGCCCTGTCATGCCTACTCTTACCCCTAATTTCATTGACAATATTCCAAGTTTGTCTTTGTCTGTTTCTGGAAGAATTAATTCGATCTTGGTAATAGATATCTTTAGCAATCTTTATGGTACGACGATAAATCATTCTATATCTATTAAAAAATGTAGTGAAGAATATATTGTCAATGAAGAACTTCCTAACATAATGCAGACAACGCAGATTCCTGGAAGAAACTCTTATTCCCTTTGTTACCCAGGGCTTTCTAGATGTATGCCTTAAATATTTAATTGGAAAACAGGAATCAAAACGCATGCACAGCCTCTTGTGGAAAGCCCCAAGAGGATCGGTGTCACCCAAGATGGACTGCCAATCATCAGCATTACAAACCTCCGCGAACCTATTATAGTTCCGCCGTGTGAACAGTCTGCCCTTTCTTTTTCCTCTAATTGCACCATTATTCTTTTTCTTCACGACAAACCTACACGAAATAGCTTCATGATCAGACAGTGCTGCATTTATTACTTTACATTCAACTTTATCTGTTTCTATATTAGTACACACGTAATCAATTAAAGTAGATGAGTGAGCTGTAATTCGCGTAGGTGAGTCCACTGCCATTTGCATATCAAACGAAGTTAATAGCCCCCCCAGTAACTGCGTATCAGCATCATGTGAATTCATAAAATTTATGTTCCAGTCGCCACAAAGAATTATGGCAGACCCTATAGGTAAATCCGACAATACAAGCTCAAGCCTAAGCAAAAAATCAGCAACGTTGCCCGTTGGAGCTCTGTACAAACATAAAACAAACAACTTCATGTCAGGACAATGAATCACTGACATTTCAAACACCCTATCCTCCACTAAATGACTAAATCTACCATACATTTCAAAGTAACACAAGCTCAAGAATGACTCCTTCACAAGTATCATTGTTCCCCCATGAGTAAGATTCGAGCGACAATAACCATCCAACACTACATAATGTTGTAAACATATTGGTTCTCCAGGTCTCAACCAGTGCTCGCAGAGGAGCACTAGTTCTGGATGATTCAGACTATCCAGCAAGACAGAAAGGGAGCACATCACGGACATGCAGTAGCTGATCGGGACGATCAGGTTTAAGAGGGAGGCAATGTCACGGCTAGCAACCATCCGAATGTTTTTGTGCTAACCTATAGAACTAGCCTTGTCTCGTCTACGTATGAGTCATCGCCGGCCGCGAAGATTCAGGAACTGTGGAATTCTTTCGATGCTTGGTCGAGAATAATATAGAGAGGCCTTGCCTCGTCCGGAGTAATCGCGAGAGATTTTAGATTGTATATAAAAGCTAGACAGAATGCGTGCTCAGTTAGTTAATCACTGAGTTCTGAATTGTGAAGATCTAATAGTTGCAAAGATATAAGAGAAGTTTAGTGCGTTTAATTGTATAGAGTGATAAAGAATAAAGAGAGTATTATTATGTTAAACTAGTAAAAGTTGTGATTTCGTTCAGAACCCACGAGAAAAACGTAACAATATTATATTTGCAGTCTTCATCATCAAGAGATCTCAACTTGTCCATTAAGGATATGAAAACTTTACCAGTAGCTTCTACAGTTTTAACAGGTAAAAAAAAAGAAAACGTGAAAAACCAAGATACTATATTCAACCCATGAAATTGAAGAACTCAAAGAAAAAAACAGAGGGAGAAGCTGCTATAATAAAAGACAAAAAGCTAGGAAAGCATAAAAGCAAGTAATTCTTGATACCAACAAAGAAGATATACCTAATTGACATTTTTGAAGATGATGAATTAGATGACGTGCATTTATTGCAAATAAGCAATTTTCGGTGCCTCAATAATTGGGCCGGTAACGGCAACTAAATTTTGCTTTGCTTACTTAAATTATAAATAAAATATCCAGAGATTTTTGGAAATTCTGTATCTTTGGATGAGTGATTCTTTCCTTTTTTATTACATGATCCATGATAGGAAGGTAAGGAGATCCATCATATAAATACATATGATGGACCATTTCACATATTAAAAAAAAACGAACAGCAGATTTTTGTGTATTTTTTTAAATCCTTACAGATAAAGTAATGCTATTAACAGAAAGAGTCAAATGAAAAAATAGTTAAGGAAGTTTTAAGAGACTTTCCTTAAGGGATCCATCAGAGGCACAATTCGCCTATTGAACGTGGTGCCTGGAATCAATACAGACCGTATTGCGCTACTGCGTTTTTTGACTGATTTAAAGACACTCATTTTAAAAAGCAAATACATTAAGCAAAAGAAACAATCTTAAAACTAACTAAACAATTGCTAATCGATGGGAATTTGAATCTTATTTTCAATTATTGGTGTAACATATCCTTTATTCTCAATTATTTAAAAACCCACCCGAGGTATGAATAATTTACATGTGTAGGTTGAAGATCTAGTTGTCTGCTATTATTTCATGCATATTGTGCATGTACTTCGCTATGGATAAATTTGTTAAATAGTAGGCGGCTAATATATATACATGTTAATATAAATTAATGTAACTCCTTTTCTATCTGACACAAACCAGAATGAGCAGATTCGAAGAGACCTAATTAATGAATAGGATCATCACGGAAAATATTTACAAAAAGGGTCCAACAGGCTTCTGATTTTTATCCGGTTCTATGGTTGCTATATCTTTCTTAGAAATCTGAAATACCTAAATCCTTAAATACCTAACTGTTTTCGCTATAACATAAAATTAATTACTATGGCCTTATCTCATAACACTTTATGAGTTGAATTCAGCTTTATCCGTGTCTTTAGGTATTTTGGGTCAGTAATATTTCTCTGCAAGTCTGCAAATATGCATGATAGTCCTTAAGGGTTTTGCGACATCTTTTATGATAGTTATTTCTACTGATACTTTAATATGGAAGGTCCCAGTAAACATTTGGCTGAGACTGATTTCAGACGAATATTTATTGCCACTTTCCATATTAAAGTATGAGTAGAAACAACGATCTTAAAAGATGTCGCAATACTCTTGCAGATAAATTACCAACACAAAATACTTAAAGACACTGTAAGATAAGACAAGACAAGAAAAATAAGCATTTACTTCAAAACACTTTTGAAAGGTTGAAGAAATTATAAAGTTTAAAATACGCCACCAAAGTTCACAAGACAGAAATAAATTATACAATACATGTACAAATATAAATGTGAGAAAAAATACATTGCACTACTTACTTAACTTTCATAAATTCCACTTTGAAGTACGGTTCTATTTCGCATAAACCCAAATCTCTTGCGAACATGTATTATCTTTCATAACTCTTTTATAGAAAGTTATTGTGGAATGCGTACAGTTTTTATGGTTAATATTAAATAATGTTCCGGATAATTGTAATCAAAATGTGTCCATCTACCCCCATAAACGAGATTGATCTTAAAGTGGAAAAACTTTTCTTAGCTGTGTTGTAGTCTTGGACAGTCTTTTACACACACTGTCAATATGGTAACGGGGCTTTAGAAACGACCCAACGTATATTCCTAGCAATTTGCTCTCGCATGAAACACTAATCTCGTCATTACCCAATGGCACCTTCTTAGAATAAATCAGTTTAACATGGAACATAAGAAGCTTATTTGAGGCTGGAAACCGGCAAATCTTACAAGAGTAATGAAGAGACTCAAACTGGACATCCTAGGTGTCGCTGAAACTTGGTGGCCTGGTGTGGGAGAATGCCGTGTGGAGAGTGGAGTTCTCTTCTACTTCGGTAACGAAGGTCAAAACCATAGGAAAGGTGCGGGGATCGTAATAACAAAGGATCTATAAAAATCTGTTGTGGACATTATCCCATACTCAGACCGCACGGCTTTATTGGAACTCAGAGCCAAGCCAAACGATCTTACAGGCATACGCACCAACTGCGGAGTCGATGAACTAAGAGGTGGAAAATGTTCATGATGAAGTCAGAGAGCTGCTTAAACTGACTAAAAACATGACGTCAACATAATTATGGGAGCCTTCAATGCCAAGATAGGAAAGGGCAAATTTGAAGAAATAGTTGGGCCTTAATACTCTGGAATAAGGAATGAAAGGAGTGATCGACCCCTACAGTTCTGCCAAGAAGAAAACATGAAAGTTGCAAATACACGGTTTCAACTTCATCCTCGTCACCTTTATACTTGAAAGTCCGAGCTGAGAGAATATAATACGAAATCAAAATAGATTTCATCCTCATCAACCGAAGATTCACATCAACCCACAAGAGAGCTAGTAGACATATCCTGGGGCAGATTGTATCTTATAACCATAAAAATTTCATTGGCAAGTGAAAGAAGGCCAACCACACAACGAAGGATAGCGTTAGAAAAAATAAGGGACCCAATAATAAGGGTCGAAATGTGTAATGAGATAATTTGTTTTAATGGATGAACGTCGAAAGTACTAGAACATAACAGACGACAACATGTACAGAAACACTTAAAGACTTATAAGATCGGAGATAAGAATAGCAAAGAACGTTTGGCTCAAACGTGAATGTATTGAAATAGAACAGCTACAAAACCTACACGACGATCTTAACCTACACATAAAGCTGAAGAACACTGCCAGTATATATAAAAAAATGGGACCAACTCTAACAGTCAATAAGAACAACCAGATAGTTCTTGATAGCAAAGAGAAAAACTATGTTTGGGAAAAATACATAGAAGAACTTTTTGACGATGACAGACCTCCAATTGAAATTAAGAACTTCTAAACACGAGTTAGAAAAAGCTATACGTAATTCAAAAAGTAACAGAGCCGTTGGCCCAGACGAAATTCCTCCAGAAATACTTACATTTCTGGATGAAAGAGGCATCACAGCACTACATAAAGTACTTAATATTATATATGAGACAGGTCACTACCACACACAATGGGTGTGCCCTTGCCTAAGGAGACCAATGCAAGAAAATGCAAAGATTATAGACTCACTAGTCTGATGAGTTATACCTTGAAAATATTCCTTAAAATCATACACCAAAGGATATACAAAACGTGTGAAAGACACATAAGTGCCTGACAAAATTTGGGTTTAGACAGGGATTAGGTACAAGAGCAGCGATAGCCGCATCGCAAGTGCTTGTCAAGAATTGTTAAGATCAGAAGAAGGACGTGTGCCTGTGTTTTATAGATTACGAAAAAGCATTCGATCGAGAACAACACCATACATTAATGCAGCTCCTCAAAAATCTTGATATAGATCAGAAAGACATCCGATGTGTTGAAAACCTGCTTTGGCACCAATATGCACAAGTAAAATTAGGTAATAATATGTCCATACAAATAAGAAGAGGAGTACGACAGATATGTGCGTTGTCTCCGCTCTTGTTCAACTTATATTCAGAATCAATTTTTCAAGAGGCTTTGGAAGACGTGGAAATGGAAGTCAAAGTTAATGGAGTGCGGATCAATAATGTCCGTTACGCAGATGATGCGATCTTAAACGTCGATAATATAGGTACAAGACCTACAAGAACTGGTCAATATCGTGGAAGAACAGAGTAATTTAATGGGTTTAAGTATCAATACCAAAAAGACAAAATGTATGATTATCTCCAGAAACCTGAATATATTGGAAAATTCCAGCATAACATTTAACGCAAGGCCTAGAGAAAGAGTGGATACATTTGGACAAGGAAATAAAATATTGCGTTGAAAAAGCCCGACAGGCAAATTCGAAAGTGTGCTTCCCTGTTCTGATTTTGACCTTAACTCAATAGCGGAAATGGTAAAAAAAGCAACATTATTGCCGAAATATTTGCATCAAATTCTACCTTAGATAACCACGGAAAGACTCCGTCAACTATCCCGAGACTGAATTCCTCAATGCCAGGTCTGGTATTTTTTCCAACACGATGTGAAATGAATACTCAAAAGGCTAGTCACTAACAAGACCACAGGACCAGATGGCCTTCCAACAATAGTGCTTAAGAAATGTGCTGCTGAACTAACAGTTCCACTATGTAGGCTTTTATCCCTATCATACAGAACTGCATGGTTTCCTTCTAGCTAGAAATGCGCTCAAGTGCAACCAATCCCGAAGAAAGGTAAAAAACGGTTCCAAATAACTACCGTCCATTTGCCTTAGTTCCCATGTCCAAAGTCATGAAGAAACTGATCAACGAGCAGCTCTTAAAATACCTCGAATCGGCAGGCGTCATAAGAGATCGCCAGTATGACTTCCGCAAGCACATGATTAACGGGAGATCTCCTGACTTACGTAATCTACCTGTGGACCAAAGCCATCGAGAGCAACGGCGAATCTCGTGCAGTGGCTCTCGACATATCCAAAGCATTTCCTAGGGTGTGGCATGACAGATTGTTAAGCAAACTGACAGCATACGGACTATCACCAGCACTGCTTCTATGGCTTTCCAATTTCTCGGGATCAAAGCATTCGAGTTGGTATTGATAGACATCTCTCGGAGGAATTTAAAATCAATGCCAAAGTTCCTCAAGGGTGTATATTATATCCCACACTGTTCCTGTTCTATATCAATGATCTGTTAGACAGGACAAAAAATTCTATTTACACCTTGCTTTGCAGACGATTCTTATATCCTCATTCATGTCGCGGACTCCAATGACAGCTGCTCGTTCCCAACGCGAGCGAGAAAATTAGATTGCTCCCATCAATGGGAATATGAACGCCATCGTGAAATGGGATGAGGAAAATAATGTCCAGTTTAACGCAGGAAAAGTCAAGCAGATGTCTTCTCAAGAGAAGCAAACACCGCAGGACCTGATTTATCAATAATGACAGGACAAACACTGACTCTGGCCTCATCCATAAGCTTGCTGGGCATCACCGTAGAAAACAACATGTCTTGTCATAATCACGTCACCAAAATCGCCAAGGCAGTAGCAGAAAAGTTAGGAGCTCGCTATAGAGCAAAAAAGTTGTACAGTAAGTACCTTACTGCTCTATAAGGCCCAGATAAGACCATCTTTGGAATACGGTTCCCATGTGTGGAGCTCGGCTCCGAAACACTTGCTCAAAATATTAGACTCCATACAGGGGAGAGCAGTCCGTCTTGTGGATGACCCAGAGTTGACTAAATACCCTGATAGCCTTGAACATCGAAGAAAGGCGGCAGACTTATCTCTTTACCATCGATACTACTACGGAAGGTGTTGGAAGGAGCTGGCACTTATGATTCGACCCAGAGTTGTGCCAAACAGAAACACCCGTCAGACACAAGCTGCTCATCATAGGCCGTCGCTGTTGCGGGACTCCTTAGTCTGGAGGACTGCCTCGCTTTGGAATGAACTTCCGAGGAAGGTCTTTTCCGAAAAATAACTGCAGCGCTTCAAGTCCAACGTCCAGCATCTTCTCAGCACACCGCTCGTTGAATGGCAGATGATTTTTCTTTTTGTGTGTGTGCCGAACAAAACATCAGAGAGGTGTACGCAATTTATATATAAATAATTGTATACAAATCGAGAGTATACAAGGCAATTGAAAAATAGCAAGTCAAAAGTTATTTAGGTATGAGCAAATTAAATATTAGTAAGCTACAATTTTTTTTGGCATGCGGCAAGAAAGCCCAATGCATGGTACAAATTACGTTCTCATTGCTGGGCGCAAATAGAAAGGCAATGAAGATAATCAATAAAAGAATAATTGTAAATATAAATCTTGAAGATTAAGAAAGAAAATATCTGAATTCAAAAAAACCTTATCAATCTGTAGGATCAACGTGCCAGAGTCATTGATTCAACGGTAATAAATTATAATAATTGTTGACATACTACTGTTGTAGTCATCTAAGATTTAGGAAAACGCTTACTATAAGATATGAAAAGTATTAGGAAAATACTTCTTCTTCTTCGTGTTCCTATCAGAGTCGGATTCTGACGCCCATCTGAACAATCATAATTTTATTAGCTGCTTCTCTGAACTGTCCCGTGGTTAACTTTCCGAACCAGACTCTTAGGTTTTTCAGCCATGAGATCCTCCTTCTTCCTGGTCCTCTGCTCATGTACACTTTACCTTGTAGGATGCACTGGATGAGATGGTATCTATCTTCATTACGCATTATGTGCCCAAGATATTCTAACTTCCGGCACTTTACAGTGTAAAGGACCTCACGTTCCTTCCCCATGCATCGCTGGATTTCCTCATTGATCACCCTCTGCATCCAAGACACTCTCAGCATTCTTCGAAGGCTTCCAGCCTCTTCCCCGTAGCAGCAGTCAGTGTCCAAGCCTCCACTCTGTGGTACAATACAGAAAAAACATAACACTTTAAACTTGAGGTTGATGTTCAACTCACGGCTCTTGAAGCACTTTGCCATCTTATTGAATACTGCTCTTGCCTTCTCTATCCTGCATTTACTGCGAATGGTCCCACTCGTCATTAACACAGGTACCCAGGTATGTGTATCTTTGTACTCTTTCCGCACGATTCCTATTTATCTGGGATATTTCTTTTACTGATAATCATTAGGTTGGGTTTGTCAACATTTATATCAAGACCATATTGTTGACTGATCAGTGTGATTTGACTGATTTGTATCATCAGGTTTTGCAGATCGTCCAAGTGATCTGTGAACACGACTGTGCATCTGCATATCTTATATTGTCCAACCTCTGTCCTTTCAGAAGCTTCACTATTTTCCAGAGCCTCGCTGAAGACGAGCTCGGAGACAATATGCATCCCTGTCAAACTCCTCGCTCAATTCTGACTGACTTTGTATGGCCCTCCTGCATACGGAGAGTGGCCTTTTGATTCCAATACAGGTTCGCAACACTCCTCAGGTTTCGGTAATCCGGTCCGATGTTCTCAGCATCTCAATTAACTTTTCAGAATACCTCTATGAAAACTATCATTTTCGACTTCCCTGTAGAGCAAAGAAAGTAAGTTTTTCCGGTCCCTAATTTCAAGTCCTAAATTTGCAGTTATTTACTTACAAAATAAGCATAAAGTATAATAAATTGGGTTAAAATTAGACAGCGATGCAGTAAGTAAAATTAATTTAATACATTTTAGCGTCAATAGTCTATTTTTTAAGTAAAATTATTTAATATATTCTTACCTTACTTGTCACAAATACATCAAAACTAGCTGCCTATTCAATCGCAATAATGCGTACAAACACATTTCCATAGCAGCGCTTGATAAATATCAGATACCTGTGTCTTGCTTGTCTTCCAAGTTTGACGTTTGCTTACATTTTGATTCAAAATGTATTATGACATGATTTTGGATACTTAAAATAATAATAATTTTATGTTTGTGTTTTGATTTCAGAGAGGTATTATGAAAAATATCGTTCATTACCAGTCCAGAAACAGCTTTTCCCGCGCTTGCACGACTTGCGGTGTTCGGCTTTACCTCACACCAGAAACTGTAGTGCGCGCACCGGAAAAGCCTAATTTCCGGACTGGTAATGAAATATACTATTGTGTGTCGGAAAATACTACACGAAAATGAATGAACTTGATACGCATACAGTACTGATTAAAACCACTACAGAGTATTTACAAGACAGAAAATTCGAGATCAAATTTGAAAACAGGAAGTTAGAAGATAAGAGAAATATTGAGACTATCCCAGATAGAAGCCGTCGTCGTAGTGAAATATTTCAGTAAGCAGAATAGCACGCTTTAACCAGTACAAGTTTGTGATTTTAACATGAATAAAGAAAATCGTTTCTTTAATTTTCTAGCTAAGACATCATCTCATACGAAGGGAAACAGCCTTATGTGCTGAACGTGATGTTGACACCATCGAATCAGAAAACGATATTGATCATATCTCTGAAAATGAGGGCAACACCAACTCGGAGCAGGATATCACAACAAAAGATGCAGAAGTTTATGACGGAGACTCAGACAGGATAATATCAGAAACAGAACTTCAGAATTAATCGGAAAATGAAAATACTGACGGACATCCAAGAAACAGAGAATTGTATCTCGGAAAAGATGGAGTGAGATGGCACAAATTTGCTTGAAATAAATGCGGTCTAACAAGAGCAGACAATATCGTTTGCTGGGTGTCAAGCAATATGTAAAAAACGATAAAAAATGCTTGAGATTGTGGGCCGTTGTTTTTCGATCGCCAAATGATGGAAGACATGGTGTTCTGCACCAATGCCAAAAATCAGCAAAAATACATTTCATATCAATGGTAAAAGTAACCAATGAATGTGAAATTTAATCATTCATCGAACTGCTTTATTTTACAGGTATGTTTCGTTCTAATCGTCAGAATTCGAGTGAGTTATAGCAAATGGATAGGCCGATACATTCCGCAATACGATGTCTATAAATCAAATTCAATTCTTGATGGTGTGTCTTCGGTTCGATAACATCCAGAATAGTAAATATAGAGTAGCGATTGTTAAAACTGCTCCTGTTATGGAATTCGGGAACTTTTATTGAAAATTGTAAGCAGGTTAGTATAGGAAGGAAACAGCAAGCCTATAAGTACTGGCAGCAAAATCAGACCGCTGAAAATCGCAATTATTTTATCGAAGCGAGAAACGAGTGCAAGCGTGTGATCGACGAAACTAAGGACAAACACAATCAAAGGATCAGGAATAAACTTTTGCAATGCCCCAGTGGTTCCAGGAATTTCTGCTCGGGAGCAAAGGCAGTAAGTAACAACTTTACAAAAACGTCTCTCCCACCTTTGACGGACGAACGTGGCATCACGGCGACTACAGCCAAGGAAAAAGCAAACATGCTCGCCAAAATGTTTTCATCGCACTCTACCTTAGACGTGCTCCAAGGCAAGACTCTCCCCACTATACCGAACATCAACCCAGAAGTCAAGTTTTCTCATCGTTATATTCGCAAAATCCTTAAAGCCCTAGATACGCAAAAGGCATCGGGACCGGACGGAATACCTGCCATCGTGCTAAAGAACTGCGCCAACGAACTAACACCCGTTTTTTCCAGGCTTTTTTCTCTTTCTTACAGAAAAGGGATTTACCCATCCTCTTGGAAAATCGCTCGAGTGCAACCTGTTCCAAAAAAAGGCAAGAAAACCACGCTGCCAAACTGTCGCCCAATTGCCTTGCTTCCAATAATCTCCAAAGTCATGGAACGTGTAGTCAACCAGCAACTACTCAAGTACCTCGAGAGCAACGGAATATTCAGCGATAATCAATACGGCTTTCGCAAAGAGAGATCGACAGGAGATATATTGGCCTATGTCACTCATATATGGAGTAGGGCAATTGAAAACTACGGAGAGTCTCGAGCGATTGCGTTGGACATTTCAAAGTCATTCGACAGAGTTTGGCATGACGGACTGCTCAGCAAACTGCCGTCCTTAGGACTGCCCGCCTCTCTCTGCAGCTGGCTGGCCAGTTTCCTTACGAACCCATCCCTACACGTTGCAGTCGATGGACACATCTCGGACACATTCACCATCAACGCGGGCGTGCCTCAGGGTGCAATACTTTCACCAACTCTGGTCCTCATCTATATTAATGACCTGCTGATCGAAACGAATAATCCTGTTTACAGTTTTGCAGATGACAGTACCCTTGTCTCCCACTTTAGATCAGAAAAACCCTTACCAGCGACTGAGACTCATCACCGCAGACAGGAGCAGATTACAGCAATTAATCAAGATCTGGAGAAAGTTCAAACTTCCAAGCAGCAACGTTTACTAAGAGGGCCAATACAGCGGGCCCTGACATCATTATGGCAGGATCGACCATTCCTTCATCCTCGTCAATCGGGCTGCTGGGTGTCTCGGTCAACATCAATATGTCATGGCATGACCATGTTGCTAACATCGCAAAATCAGCCTCGCAGAAGCTTGGTGCACTATTTCGCAACAAAAAACTCTATACACCGCAGCAGTTGCTCTTGCTGTACAAAGCGCAAATAAGACCGTGCTTAGAATATTGCTCACATATCTGGGGTGTCGCACCAACGCATACCCTAAAGCTGCTGGATTCCATTCAGAAGAGGGCTGTGCGTCTCGTTGGCGATCCGGAGTTGACCCGGAATCTGGATAGTCTGGAACATCACGGACATGTGGCCGAGATGTCTCTGTTTTACAGATACTTTCACAGCAGATGTTCCCAGGATTTGGCCCGCATAATCAGGCCCCTGGCAACTCCTGTCAGACAGTCTCGACAGGCGGCAGGAGCGCACCAGTTCGTCGTACAACTAGAAACACCTAGAACATCGCGTTACCAGAACTCCTTTGTCTGGCGCACTGCATCATTGTGGAACTCACTTCCAGGACATCTGTTTCCCACTAATTACAACCTACAAATATTCAAGAACCGTGTCAATCAACATCTTCGCACACACACCGCTCGTCGAGCGCCATAGAATCTCCCTTCAGTGTGTGTGCCACTGCCATAAAAAAAGGTTAATATAGCAAAATAATCACAATCAGAGAAGTAAATAAAAAGCCGAATCTGCTAGGCTAATGTAAAACCAATCCTAATTTGAAACTTAGAAACGAAAACGAAGAACAAATAAGAAAATATCTCGATCTAGAATTCTATAGCAGAGCGGTAATAGCGCTATCACAAGATATTCCCAACAAAATACATTAAATTTCTTTAAGATAGACGACCCAAGAATACTGTATTCATCAATATTTAGAATTATTATCACCTAACGTAATTGTAATCTTCCGATATGGAAAATATGTATATAAAAGCGAGATTCTCATGAACTGGAAAGCCTCTACGAGGATAATTCAAACACGTCCTAGCCAAGACGCTTTGTTCAAAAAGCATGGAAAATAGAAAATTCAACCACCTAGCATCAGCAAAAATTTTATATTTAAAAGGCAACATTAGGTAGTTTTGGGTATTGTATTGTATTGTATTGGCACCATAAACGAATATGAAATGCTTATTTCTCAGAGTAAAATATAAATATAAGTTGATTGCATGTAACTATGACGTTTTAATTAAAAGCTTTATGTTGTTGAATATAGATAATGTTCATCGAAGAGAAGAGCATCCTTATCCCTTGTGGATCAACGCCTTTATAGAAAGACCACAGCCTGACATTTGTTTCATTTAAGAGGATGCTATGCAGGTACCTACACCATTTTGGAGTGCATCGAATAGAACGGTGTCCCAATATTACTGTAAATTTCTGCAAATATCTCTTTTCATGCCATAGCTCATTTGCGCAAGGTTTGGCTCTTTCAAGAATTTGCGACCTTGCTCTCAGACATTCACTATAGTATTTTCTGGGTCAAGTCAAGACCATTCTCTAGGAAATCGAACCAATATTTTCAAGTAACATTTTTATCATCAGTTTCTCTTCCGGATCGGATTTTATTTTATAAAAGATGTAATACTGGCTAAATAAGTAACTGAAAAGAAGCATATATTCAAAAAATTACGGATTAGTAATACCTACAAGCCAAATGTGATGTTTTACATTTAACTCTCTACTATCTGCATCTTAGCGTGACCCCCTAACCCAACCTTCATTGCTATATTTCGGTATAGTTAATTTATCAGTTCTCATATAAATATGAAAAAGCAATACACACACACACACACGCGTGCACACACACACAGATATAAAGTAAACAATGGCTAAACCTTTCATTTTCTTTTTTTTTCTGGTTTTAAAACATTTTAAGCTATTTTAGTGAAATAGAGCAGGAAAATATTTTCACCTACATGACGTGATAGGAAAGTAAAAAAAAACGTACATTTTGCAATGTTTATAAGTATCTCACTATTTTAACATATAATAATAATAATAATAATAATTCAAACAATAACGATTAGAAAAATAGCTACAGAATCGAACATGTATATAAAGATCCTAATAAACATATTGTATATGCCTGTACGGAAAAAATACAGTCATGATATTACAGGCATTTAGCGAATTTCGCATCTTCGAATAAAATTAATGGTACTTGCATGGTACTCAAGCACGACCGTATCCTCGCCAGACCGCTTGGCTGATACCGAGAAATCTTATTTAAATCTTCCCGGCAGTACCACTTCAGCGGGCGGATAATCTTCTCAACTACTTGGTGATTGGTCAGGTGCTTCCCAGCATCCATGCTGCGCTGGGAGGAGCACTCGTCAACACCAACGTGGTGGTACCGCGGAATCCGCGATTATGTGGTCGCAGCATCATGAGGTACTGCGAAATACGCGGATGGTGTCTCCGCGTCACGCTGTTTTGACGTACTAAGCATGTTCATAATGGAATAATTATGACTTTCGTTCATTCTTTTACGATGACGGAGCTAAGCAAAAGAGAAATGCATAAATGTGATTTAATAGATGTGTTTTATGCGATTTAGTTGCGGATAATTAAATCAACACTTAATTTCTATGTCGACGATTTAGTCATTTGTTTTATTATATTCAGATTCTTTATCGTGAGGTTTTGGTCATTTAAAAAAAATTTTAAAATAACTTTTGACTTAAATTATTATATTATTATGAGAACTTAATTGCAATAAGCGCGAATAAACTCAATCATAAAGTGGGGCTACTTTGATTATGCCTCTTTTTTGTAGATATACTTATATGTATAATGCAACTCCATCCATTGAGTAAATTTATTTAAAAAATAATATGTAGAGACCTCCAGTTATTCCTTTTCAACAAATAATATTTAATAGGATCCTGCACATTTATATTCCGTCTTCTATTGCACCTAAACTATTTATTTTAGAAAATATTTCAACTAGGATTAAATTCGGTGTGTTAAGGGCGCAAGGTTTCAAAATTATTTAAATTGTAGAAAATTTAAAAAAAGTAATTAGACCATACTGTATATTCCAAAACTTTTGAACTTTGCCTATAATAATTATAAGCAAATTCTATACATATTTGATGTAACACACCATGAGTCTAAATTTATTTGCTTTCGAGATATTGACATGAGAAAAACGTTACGTTTATCACGTTGAATACCTGTAAAATCCAAATAGCTCAACTTTGCGATTTCCTATCTTAGTATTCAGTTATAGTCAAAAGCGTTCTAATCGTGCGGGTCCAAAGGTCACAATTTTCAGTAAAAACTTCATTCGTGGCAGATTTTGCGTGTAAAATCTGTCAAAAGAGTGACATTAATGTGACCTTTGGACCTGCACGATAAGACCGCTTTTGACCATATCTATTATCTGATACTAATTTTAGCAAATGATAATATTTAGGTTTATGATTACAGATTAAACTTGAAGTGGTGCAAGACCAAAGATCATTAGAACTGAGATACGAAAATAAACTCTGTTTTGCCTTACATCTAAAAACTAAATTTTATTATCTTCTTCGACTTCAATTGTAAATTGGAGATCAATTTGATTTTCGTATAAAAAAAAATAAGTTGGGTTTAGTGTAAGTTCGACAGCATTTATAAACTCATTTTATGGAATATCTGTAAATTTTGTAATTTCTTCCAATTTTGTTTAATGATTTTTGTGGCCAGGGAGATAGGCACGCTTGTATATAGAGGGATATGAAGTCAAGGGAAATTAGTGTATATTCTAAGGATATACTTAGGTTTTTAATTTTTTCTTTGAAATCTCTGGAGTCTTTTATAAAATATTTATTTTTTTGAACAACGTTCCTAAGATATTTTTAAGAATGTTGATAACGGATTGAATGGTGATTGGATACATGATACTTACTATTGGTCTTAGTAGAATGTATTCTTTATGTAATTTTGGTGACCGTAAAGTTTTGGAGATGGATTGCATTTCCAATGTTTAGATTTTTGCTATATTTGGAGAGATATAGACGTTTTTTCCCATATCCTGCAGTCTGCGGTCCAATCAACGAACACTAAGAACCGCATCTTATCATCTTAGCCTTAGTTAAAACATCGATTTTTAAATCTGTATTAAAAATGACCTTGACGCACTATTTATGTCCAGCAGTTTAGTTTGTTATGTAAAGAACATTTAATGATAGCTATTAAACGTGTTGGAGTGAATGCAAGTGTCGTAATAGCCATTGAATGTGAGAAACATAAAAATAAGTACTATAATTTGCAAAATTTGCTAGCAACTGTCGAAATTAAAACATCTTGGCAATCTTCAATATTGACCGACTATTGTTGTGTTACTTTATTATTTATAAACTTGTATCATTTTGAAAAATCTGTATCTTAATTAAATTGTTTAAAACAGTGGCGGACATATCACCGGGCAGTTCGGTGCGCCGCCCTGGGGCCCAAGGTTCAGAAGGGCCCCACGATGCCGCGGATCATAAAGTATTTTTGTATCGAAGTAAGCAAAGTGGTAAAACATCAAATATGCAAACCAAAAATAATGAAATAATAATTAAGCTACATTCAATAGTCACAGTATAGATACCTATACGTATCTACTAATGAAATATATCGACCATACCGCTCATGCCTAATATTTGTTGAGAGCCTGAGAGCGTTAAATTTGGCAACTCCCAGACCCAGCCACCGAACATTAACTAACTACTGTGATTCCCACTATTCCCAGTAGGTCGCATTTTCATTTACTTTAGAGCAAATTAGCAAATACTTGATACTTGAATAGTTTGTTTGCATGATTAAATAATATTAATAAGTGGAGCGCTAAGACTTATACTGTAGCTGCTTCAGGCGGAAAATATAAAAAAAAAGGTAACGTAAGTACCTACTTGCTAAGAATATTTATATTTTTACATATCAGCTTAAAGACTCTAACGAATTGTATTTCTAAGAAAATCAATTGAATGCATCTATATTACTCAATTACTTACTAATTACTTTACTTTGATAAATACGATATGATAATTATATAGTGGATGGTATACAATGGCGTAGTTTAAAACAGTGAAATCGTTGGCCCTCCCCCCGCGGCAAATATTGTGGGGGCCCTCTTTTCATAAATTGACTAAGACTAAGAGCCTAATAATAATAAAATAATTTTTGTTATCATAGGAACGAATTAAGTACACTAGTTTTTGTTTAAAATATAGTCGGTTATCTTTGAATTGTGGCCCCCCGTCGTTCAAGGGCTCTCTCGTCATGCGTACCCCACGAACTTGTCAACTATACGCCACTGGCCACTGCACTGGTGTGAGTGATATAGCATGCTTTATAGTTTAACCTTTAACATGGTCCAGTGTGATGCATCGGCATATAGGAAATCCTAAGCGAATTTTAAATTTACTCTCCAAATATTTGTTAATTGTTGACTTTAGAGCATAATTAGACTTTTTAAAGGTCTCTGTATGGTAAATACTTTAGGTTAAACGTCTTTGGTAAATACACATGCCGACTTTGAACAATTTTTTACAAAACAATCTTAATTTATTTGAATAAAATTGCAGCTAATTTTTCATTAAAATTGAACAGGCAACATGGAAATACCAGACACCACCACCAGCAAAATTCCAACTTACGTTTAACAATAGTAAATCATAGTTTGACAAGTTTACTTATGCTGGTGTTTGTAGTATTACTTGTTCAATTTTAATGAAAAAGTAGCTGCAATTTCATTCAAATCAGTTAAGATTGGCTCATCCAAAATTGGTCAAATTCGGCATGTGTATTTACATAAACTTTGAAAAAGATTTGCAAGAACTATTGCTTTGGTTAGAGTCTTTGTACTGTAATTTGCTAAGGTTTTCTTAGTTTCTCTTCTTTTTAGTTTTGTATTACTATCGGCGATGGATAAGCCTAAACCTAAACACAAGAGTGGTGCAGAAAAACGTAAATTAAAAGAACACAATATTCAAAGAATTAATGAACTGCCCAAGATTGACAAATATTTTTCTATTCCCTCCCAGCAATCTCAGCATTCGCATGATCAGGCGAGTGTGAGTAGCTCATCCTCGTTACCACAAGGAAATGAAAATGTTTGCTTGGATGATACAAATATTGAACAACAAACCTCTTGTCAGGAGCTCTTAAAATGTGTCACTGACAAACCCATTCAACCCTCTGAAAAAATGGTAGGACCTGAAGATTTAAAACGCTTAAATTTTAGTAACGATTTGAGTGATTATGCCAACAAAGAGCTATCAGACGATGCCAAACGTTTGATAATTTCTTTACCCCCCAATAAACCCAAAGAGCCTTTCCCAAAAGATATTAAACAAACAAGTGAATCGAAGCTTCAATGAAAGTTACTATTGGTCGAAAACTAAGTATGGTACTGTTCCTTTTTATGTGATACTCATATATCATGTATTACCCATGAGAAATGCCTTAACTTAGTTTTAAAATATACGAGGGGTAGGGGCCCATAAATATCTTTTGCCCTGAGGTCCACGCGTCCCTAGATCCGCCGCTGGTTTAAAATAGTATGCACTTTAATCAATTACATATATAAGGACCTCACTTTATAGATTTAGCCCAGGGAAATCATGAAAGCGGTTGGAATAAGGTCTCCTATGGCAGAAAAAAGCATAGGAATCAAACCATGTTAGGAACTGGGTCGATGGGTGCAACCCTTAAAGCAGTTCCTAGCTATTCATATGATCATGTGTATCAACTGGATCCAAACACTTTTGGAAAAGACCTGTTAGTTATCTAAAAACTTTGTTTGCTGAAACCACATGTGAGAGATTGAACGCTAAATACCCAGATAGATACTCCTCATTTAAGGTCGGTATCTTTCATGGCAGTGCGGGTGTGCTTTCTTGGACCCAACGCCATATTGTTGGGTTAGTTTGGGTTAGTGCTAAAATAAACAAGTTTTTTCACCTCAAAAGGAAAGAAAAGGAAGGAGTTTAAAAACCTCAACTCCTAGTCAAAATTTAATTCGCGAAAGCATCAAATTTGAGCCTCAAGATTTTCATATTAATATACAGGGGATCAATAATAAGATTGATGAACTGTCACTATTCTTAATCAACTCTAGTTATAATTTCGTATGTATTAGTGAACACTGATGTAGATCTGATACACTAAGCTCTATTAATGTAAATAATTATAAATTAATATCCTTTTTTTGTAGGAAAGAGCTCATTCATGGAGGTGTATAATGTAAAATATAAGTCTATAGATGTTAAATCTTACTGTAAAGAGATAGATGCAGAATTCTGTGTTGTAGAGGTTTCCAGTAGGGAGGTAATAGTCACTGCGTACAGGTCTTGCACGGGCAAAAATGAATTGTTTTTGCAATTATTTGTCTGATAAGTTTGACAGTATCTTTATACTTGGTGACTTCAATATAGATTTTAAGATAAATTCAAACGTTCTGCCTGATTTAGTCTGTACAATGGACAGCTATGGTTTTTTTGCTACAGTAACGGATGATACAATGACTCTCGGAGCTGCATTGACAACATCTTAACAAATATAAGTCGGGATAGGTTTAGGACAGGTAGGGTAGGATGCTCTAAGAGTGCGCGGTCAATAAGAGTGCGCACTCGTCGATTTTCGGAACGGGCCATCGACACCAGCAAAGTTTTAGTTCATACCGATTAAGCTGAGTGTCTGTATGTATCTTGTGCATTCTAAGCAAATAAACACGGATAATAACGTTATTAGGTAAGTTTCAATGGTTTAATCTGTTTTGTTAATATATTTTGACATTCTGGATATTGTATACAACTGTAGTTTTCAAGAATTTCGCGTACATATTTTACCATACCTACAATAAACTACAAGTGATTGTATAAATCACACTGTTGTTTACAATTTTCAACCAACATGGCGGCAGCACTGGCGCTTTTTAAATCATGCTCGTTTCGTAAGAGTGCGCAGTCATTCATTTTGTAAGAGTACGCGCGCACTCTTAAAAACCATGTGTTTTTTCTTTTGTTTCAGCATGTCTGGCAGAAAACGAACTTCTGAGCGTACTTTATGCTCACCGGCGATTATGGAGGCAGCAAGAAAAAGGGTTGAAAGTGGAGAAAGTAAGAGAAGCGTGGCAAAATCTCTAGGAATGGCGGAAAGTACGTTAAGAAAAAGGCTAAAAAGAACAACTGTAGCTACAAAGCTGGGAAGATACGACATTACTTTAACACAAGAAATGGAAGAAGAGTTGTGCAGTTACATAAAAACAATTGACAACATGTTTTACGGGTTAACTTCTAGAGCTCTAAGAAATCTAGCGTTTGAATTCGCCGAAAAAAATAAATTAGAACATCGTTTTGATAAAACTTCAAAAATGGCGGGAAAGGGCTGGCTGCGTGGGTTTTTGAAAAGGCACAAAGATGTTACTTTGAGGCAGCCCACCGCTACTAGTCTCGCCAGGGCTGTTGGGTTTAATGAACCACAGTGTAAGCGGTTTTACGATAATCTCTCTGAGTTAATGAAGAAATATAAATTCCCGCCACACGCAATTTACAATATGGATGAATCGGGATTTTCCACTGTCCCAAACAAGCCCCCTAAAGTTTTCTCAACAAAAGGAAAAAGATGTGTCAACAAAATATCCAGCGCTGAACGGGGAACCAATGTAACTGTTGTATGCACAATGAGTGCTAGTGGACAATATATTCCTCCCGCATTTATATATCCACGTAAAAGAATGAAAGCGGAACTTTTGGATGGAGCACCTCCATCTTCAGTTGGAATGGTTTCCGATAGTAGTTTCATCAATCGGGAACTGTTTGCTGATTATGCCACACATTTTAGAGATCATGCTAAGCCAACAAAGGAACAACCAGTTCTGCTGATAATGGATAATCACACTTCCCACTATTCTATTGCAGCAGTTGATTTTTTTCGACAAAATAACATCATGACATTAACAGTTCCTCCTCATAGTAGCCACCGTATGTAGCCACTTGACAGGTGTTTTTTCGGCCCGTTAAAAAAGTTCTATTCCAATGAATGTGAAAAATGGTTGACGAACCATCCAGGGCGGGTAATTACGGTGTACCAAATTGCCTCAATATTTGCACCTGCATATTTTAAAGCTGCTACTATAACGAATGCGGTTGAAGGTGTTAAAGTGACAGGGATATGTCCCTTTAATAATGACATATTTACTGAAGCTGACTTTATGGCCACTTATGTCACAGAACGAGAAAATCCAGCTACAGCTACAGTTACTACGGAAGTAGAAGCGCCTGTCATTCAATTAGAAGTTGCTGATAACTCTACGTCTGAAAACGATATTCAAGCACATCAAATATCTGAACCAACCTCTGGAAATGCTCCCAACGTTCCTAACAGCTCAACGGTTGTTCTCGAAAAATCTACAACTGAGAAAAATATTCATGCCAATGAAAGAGAAACCATAATCAGCGTAATACCTACATCCGAACCTGAATCTACGACCATGATATTACAGAACGAAAGCAATGTGCCTCAGCCTACAGAAGTGGTTTCCAACGTATCTGCAATCATTTCAACTTTCCAAGAAAAAGTTTCTGTAGTGCCAGAAACCAACACATTTGATTTATCAAATACTCCTGGAACATCATCAACATATATAAAATTAACAACCATTTCTCCGTTACCCAAATCAATTGCGGTTAGATCAACAAATCGTAGAAGCAAAAAGTCGGAAATTATCACCAGCTCCCCATATAAGGACCAACTGATTGAAGAAGAAGAGAAGAAAAATCCAAAACGCAAGGCCAAATTAAACATGGGCGATAAGATACCACCACCACAAGCGCTCCTGGGAGGGAATTTAAAAAGGAAATCTGATGTTAACCTCAGTCGGGCAAAGAAGAGTGTCAAGAGTGGAAAAGCAGTTTCAAAGAAGCCAAAATCACTGCCCCATAAAAAAATGTGGAGCTGTCCAGGGTGCAACGAAATATATAAAGCACCTGTTACGGAGGACTGGATTGAGTGCATAACGTGTGCTGAATGGTGGCATGAAAAGTGCAGTGCGTACACGGGTTTTGGATCCTATATATGTGACATATGTGCATAAAATTAAGTGCGTACTCTTACAGTCCTAAATGCGTACTCTTAAAAAGCGGATTTATAAGATTGCGCAAAATAAATTTTTTTCAAGTTTAATTTTTTTTCTTAAAGTAATGCCATTTAGTTTGGACACTGTACTTGATTTTGTTGTTTAAGTATTAACAAGTTCAAATAAAAAGAAATATATTTTCAACGCAATTTGTTTGAATTTTACACCTGATTAAACCTTAAGTGCGCACTCTTGAAGCACCCTACCCTATTTCTGACCCGTGTCTTTCTGATCATTATGGTCAATTTATTACTGTGCAAGTTAAAGTGGACCACATAGTCCAAAGACGTAAAATTAGAAAAATTACATCAGGAGGTATTGCGTGTTTGAGAAATGGCCTTGAATGTATAGACTGGGATGCTTTTTGTGAGTCTGATCGTATAGAATATATGGCTGCATTTTTACTGACCAAGTGTCAGGTATTAATTTGTGAAAGTTTCCCTTTAAGTACTGTTACTGAACATAGACCACCGGTGAGATGGTTTAATCACGATTTGAAAGGTAAGAGGGAGACCCTGTCCACAGTTAAGTTTATGTCTGACAATTCGTCAAATCCTGTGTATAGAGATCTGTACAAGATATTGCATTCCGAATATAGGGGGGCCATTGCTTTAAGTAAAAAACAGGCCTATGAACAATATATTTGTAATTCCCAAAACAAGTGTAAGGATATATGGAAAATTATAAATTCTGAAAGAAATGAGCAGCAAAAGAAACAGATCAACAATAATATATCAGTTAATGATTTTAATACATATTTTTTATCGGTAGCCTCAGAAATTGTAAAGAATCTTCCTGTCAATGGTGAACTGCAGAGTGCTTTATTGAAGGATATCCCAGACCTGCCACAATCGTTTGTGCTTTTGCCAGTCACAGAAAGTGATGTCATGAATGCCATTAGGTATCTTAAGAGGTCTAACAGCTATGATATATACGATATGAAGACTAATATTCTTAAACAGATAAGCCTGTATTTGATGAGACCTTTAACTCACCTGTTTAACATGTGTATTAGTCAGGGTAAATTTCCAGACCCCTTTAAGATGACTAGGGTAGTCCCTATATTTAAGAAGGGTGATGCGGACTTAACTGAGAATGATCGTCCAATATCTATAGTTCCTCTCTTTGGAAAGATATTTGAGGCCATTATCAAGAGTAATCTAAACTCATATTTTGAAAAATTTAATATCTTACACTCCTCACAGTTTGGCTTCCGTAGGAACCATGCCACGGGTCAAGGAGTTACCAGGGTTATGGAGGACATAGTCGAGGGTCTTGAAGCAGGTGAGCATGTAGGTTTAACCTTGTGTGATCTGAGCAAGGCCTTGGACTATGTCTCCCATCAACTTTTACTTGACAAGTTATCACGCTATGGTATCAGACGGCTTCCCCTGAATCTTTTAAGCTCTTACTTAACATCCAGAACTTGGTGTGTTACTTTGGATGGTAAGATATCTGAAGTATGCCCTGTGGAGAGTGGAGAGTGGAGTACCCCAGGGATCTGTCTTGGGGTCTATACTCTTTTTAGTGTATATTAATGATCTGTTTGCATACGTTTTACCTGGCAAGAGTGTCTGCTAAGCGGATGATACAACATTTGCATGCAGAGCTAAATCTCGGGAGGGTCTCGAGTGGAACGAATGAAAGAAAAATTAGAGAGTTGAGAGTTGGTTTACCCAAAATTGTTTAAAACCTAATAATCATAAGACCCAGGAAATAATTTTTTCTACCACAACTGGTACTGCCTATGGCCATATTGTGGGACTGCGCTTAGATGATCATCTAAATTGGAGTGCACATGCCTTATCCCTGATGGGTAGGCTCTCGTCCTCGCTTTTTTTGATCAGAAATCTGAGGGTAATGGTGAGCAGTCATTCACTTTTGGCTGTTTACTATTCTTTGTTCCATTCTCACATATCCTATGGAGTTTCTTGTGGGGTCAGTCTTCCTATGCTTCATCTATATTTAGAATGCAGAAGAGGGCTGTCCGCTTGGTTGCTGGTGCTGGTTTTCGGGACCATTGTAAACCACACTTTAATAATTTGAAAATGATGACATTACCGTCATTGTACCTACATATTTCACCAACTTTTGGATATCCATAAAAATAAATATAAATTTAAGATAAATTCGTCGTATCACGATTATACAACCCGTTCGGCAGAACTAATGAGACCACCGATTAATGAAATCGTCACAAATTTTTTTAGAACTTCATTTTTATAATGCCCTCCCAGTGTTGGTTAAAAAACTTTCGTCTAACGTGTTTAAAGCTCATATTAAAGGCTACCTCATAAAACACGCCTTTTAGTCGGTTAATGAGTACATGGATGCAATCTCGAGTCCGGAATTGTATGCGCTTCTTGACTGAGTACTTTTTTGTTGTTATTTGTTTTAATTAATTGTATTGTTATTATACCATACATCAAAGAACTTAAACTTTGTCATACAAGCTAGGTAATTCGCCCTTTACATACTATATGTGTTAGGTTAGATTAGTACATTTTATTGTTGTTAGTTTCTAAGTACTATGTTGACCTGCTGCAATTGTATTTCTACAAAACGTAGTCAAATAAACTATCTATCTATCTATCTATATATCTATCTATAATAAGTTGTCACTTTATTCAAAAAACGAAATTTTTTAAAGATCATATACTACAGTTTAAAGAACTTACTCATCCGTCGGTCGGGATAATTTTTCATTTCAATGCAGATTTTATGTTATATAATACAAAATCGAACCCGCGTTCCTTTACACACTGAAAATCAAATCAGATGCAGAACCGATGGGAATTATATAAAAAATATTCGAAGATAGGTTATTTATAGTCGCAACTCTAACGGTCCACGCGTGGCCCGGGGGCTAATTACCAACCGCGCATACCGAGATATGATCAAAGATCTCCATATGATAGCGCTGGCCACCGGAAGGAAGCAGATGCCAAGAAGCACCTGCCCACGGCCCAGACTTAGTGACCGGTGACCGCCAAATTGTGTATTTATGGTAGAATGCTTTAAGTCGTTGGGGTCAACTAATTGATATAAATAAAGTAATGAATGAACAAATGATTAATATTCATACGAGTATAGGTATAGTAAAATATCTTTGCAGGTAAATCATATTATGATTTGAACACATGCATTTATTATTGGCATAATATATTCAAACCAAGAAATACACTAATTCATAGTAAATACTAATAACCTAGGTATTAGGTATAGCACATCACTTATAAAACACTACTGTAGAGCAAACAAAACATAAGTTCAGCAACAGTCTGTTTTATTAATTATTTTCAATAGAAACATATGAAACCCCACACATTTTTATGAAATATAAAGATTAATCCTCATTTTACAGATCGCGGGTTCGTGGGTGTGTGTCATGAACTCATATTTAGAGAGTTGAGTGAAAGGGGGTAAGTAACAAAATTTATTATCGGGGAAAAATCAGTTTGGCGTTTTAATTAATTAAGAGGTCGTACTCGCAATATTTAATTTTGGGTTTTGTTTTAAACATTAATATTACACTTTACTTGTGCAAAAACTGCACTTATTTTCTTTATTTATTACGATTTTTTTATACGAACACTAGTTTTCTTGAAGAATTGGGTAAGTTGAGCTTAGGTAAATTAAACAACTTAAATGCATTTGTTTTCTTTACGCAAATGGCAAAATAAACAAGTTTCTGTTTAAAAATTCAAAACTTAACACGTTTAAATTATTAGTTAATCTTTATTCTTGTTCAGTAATAATCGTATTATAATACCATTTAACCAAATTGAAGCTGGCTCTTGAGATTTACAATTTTTCAGTAGTTTTGGGTTAGTTTCAATAGTTTTGGGTTAATTTACTGGCCAGTTTCCCTAGTTCTATCAGTTTCGTATTCAACTAACTCAATACAGATCAGCTACCCCAATTCAGAAATAATCGTTCTGGTAGATTTTAATACCCACAACACCAACTGGCTCAAACATCACAACAGATCAGACCGGCAACGAAGGTCGAGAAGCTGCGGCCTTACTCAACTTGTAGTCGAGCCAACTCGAATCTCAGAGAGGAGCGAATTTGCCACCCTCCTGGATCTTTTTCTAACCACAAATACTGACCAGTACGCGTATTGGTATATTGTCCTATTATTCAGAGCGTCTTTATTTTAGGCGTAATTTTAAAATATAATATATACCGCGATTCAGACCACAACTCTGTTTTAACGATCTGAAACGCAGTATATAATGAGTTAGTTTGGGTTAGTTTAGGTTAGTTTGAGTTAAACCGAACTAACCCCTTATATACTGCGTTTTAGGCCGTTAAAACAGAGTAGTGGTCTGAATCGCGGTATATATTTTATTTTGAAATTACGCGTAATATAAAGCCATAGTATACTGCGAATGAGAGCATAGCTGCTCTGAATAATAGTAGAATATGCCATTACGCGACCAGTAACAATTAAAGGTGGTCCGCCATTAGGTACTTCCGACCATAAACTGCTGCGAATAGATTACGTAGATAATCTCCTCAGAAATGGAAGCATACATCCCAAATTTCATCAAGTTACGATCAAAAGAGAAGCCATGGTTCGACAGATGATAAGAAAGAGCTGTAGGTAGGAAACATCAAGCCTACAAGTACTAGCAGGAATAAACTTTTGCAATGTCCCCCTGGCGCCAGGAATTTCTGATCGGTATCAAAGGCAGTAAGTAATAACTTTACAAAAACGTCTCTCCCACCTTTGACAGACGAACACGGCATCACGGCAACTATAGCCAAGGAAAAAAACCACACGCCCTCTACCTTAAACGTCCCCAAGGCAAAGCTCTCTTCACCATATCCAATATCAACACTGCCATGGCAGAAGCTAAATCCTTAAAGAACTAGATATGCAAAAGACATCAGAACCGGATGGAATACTTTCCATCGTGTTAAAGAACTGGGCCAAGGAACTAACACCCATTTTTTCAGACTTTCTTGTCTGTCTTACTGAAAAGGGCCTTATCCATCTTCTTTGAAAGTTGTTTGAGTGGAACCTGTTCCAAAAATGGCAAAAAACCACGCCCTTAAACTATCCAGCTTCCAAAAATGTCCAAAGTCATGGAACGTGTAGTCAATCAGCAAGTAAGTACTCAACTACTTCGAGACGAACAGAAGAATTAGCGGCAACTAATACGGCTCTCGCAAAGAGAGTTCAACAGGAGATATATTGGCCTATGTCGCTCATATATAGCGTAAAGCAAATGAGAACTGCGGAGAATCTCGTGCGATTGCGTTGAATATTTGAAAAATAGTCAACAGAGTTAGGCATGTCAGATTGCTCAATAAACTGCGGTACTTTCGACTGCCAGCGTCTCTCTGCAGCTGATTTGCCAGTATTCTCAAGAATCGATCTCTGCACGTTGCAGTTGATGGGTACGTCTCAGACATATTCATCATTAATGCGGCAGTGCCTCAGGGCGCAATACTTTCACCAACTCTGTTCCTCATCTGTATTAATGACTTGTTGACCGAAACCAATAATTCTATTTATAGTTTTGCACATGGCAGCACCCCTGTCTTCCAATTTAGATCACGATAGCCTTTACCAGAGACTAGATTTTTATCACTGCAGACAGGAGCGGATTACAACAATTACCAAGATATGGGGAAATTTCGAATTTGGGGCGACAGAAATTTGGTTCAGTTCAATGCAGCCACGTTTATCAAGAAAGCCAATACGGCGGGTCCTGACATCATTATGGCAGGATCGACCATTACTTCATCCTCGTCAATCGGACTACTGGGTGTCTTGGTCAACAGCAATATGTCCTGGTATGACAACGTTGCTAACATTGCAAAATCAGTCTCGCAGAAACTTGGTGCCCTATGTTGCAACAAAAAACTTTATACGCCACAGGAGCTGCTTTGCTCTACAAAGCGCAAATAAGATTGTCCTTAGAATATTGGCGCACCTAAGCACGCCCCGAAACTGCTGGATTCCATTCAGAAGAGACCCGGGATCTGGATAGTCTGGAACACCGCAGACATGTGGTCGAGAGCTCCCTGTTTTACAGATATTTTCACGGCAAATGTTCCCAGGATTTGGCCCGCCTCATCCCGCCCAAGCATCGTCTGTCAGAAGGCCACAACAGACGGCAAGAGCCAATACCTCTTACAACTAGGCTAACTAGCTATTATTAAAATTAGCAGTGACGTCATCAAAAGTGGTCCATATTTTGTTGCCATAAGAAAAGCATTAAGAGAAGCCAAGAGGAGGCCAGTAAAAGTATTAATTATTTTATCGCGCCTACTTCCGTATTTAACGTTGATTATCGCGCTGGGCGACTGGAATGTCAATTCCCATCTCGACGTCATGTATCCGGTGCTGCCAGATTAGGCGCATTATCATAATTTGAGCTACTTCACACTCTAGTTTGCAACAAATTATTTTTCAAAGAAACCTAGAATATTCGTCTTGGATTCCAAGATTACAATTATCAATATATTAGATACTTAATGTAAAAGTTTGCTTTGGTATATTATATTATAGTTATATTAAATATAGATAAATATTTAAAAGTGGAAAAGTAAATATATAAAAACCGGAAAGTGAAGCAATAATGGAATCAAAACCTTTAAGAAAATATACGTTGCTAACCAATAACCTAATTAGTTTGTATAAATATTTAGTTCCATTTAAAAACATAATTTCAAATGTCATTCAACAAATGCTGTAAAAATTAAAGTCCAACTAAATATACGTTAAATAGTTTACATCCCAAATAATATATGAAACTAACTCTACCAACCCAGACGAACCAAATCGTGATGGTCAGAACGAGGCAATTCTACAAATTCGTAAAAATATTTATTTTTTACCATTGCGCAAGGACCAACACAAACGATTTAATTTGTTCCAGGATGACGAGACGGTTCTTAAAAATCTGGCAACGCTGCCTACTGTTAGTTGGCGTACTTGAAAGTTGACCAGTTTCTTACTTTCTTAATTGCTCTTCGATTTCTAGTGATTTTTTGTTAATTTCTTTGTAATACCGGTACTTTATTGTGTTTAAATTTATGCGAACAATGCCGTCTAGGTGCTGTGCTCCAGGCTGTCGTGGAAACTACTCTAAGTTCATGTTTTTAGCTTTCCAAAAAGTGATGTGTTGCAAAAGAAATGGCTTCAAGCTATTCCGCGACTCAATTTAGTGCCCAATAAAAACACCAAAGTGTGTGAGTTATATTTTTCTGCAGGTAATATAATTGGGATTAATTCACAACAGGATCCAAAGTCAGGTAAAATGATTACAGTACATTTAAAATACCCTCGATTGAAGGAAAATGCCATACTATCTATTTTTCCAAATTGCCCCAAATTACTTTTCAAAAAATGTGTTTCTTCGTAAAAGCAAAGACGAAAAAAATGAGGAATTACAAATGTTGCTAGCAATACAACAAAGTAAAGAGGAGTTTAATATCCATAGAGAGGCTACATGCTTTAAAAATTTTAAAACAATTTTCAAATTTTATTCTTAAGGAAGGGTGGTTTCCAGTAAGAGCTTTAGATAAAATAACTTTATTTAAGCTTGAGTATACTCCTGGTCCTATAATAACCTGGGCGATTGTAATAATTTAAAATTAGAAACATTTTTATATCGCCAGTCTATTTCTGTTTCAATAATAAATTTAAAATCCCCATTTATAACCGGCAGTTTGGATGAATTGAATGTTTAATCGATGTAATTGATAATATGATATCAATTCCTCCTAACAATGACCTCACCATTACTAGTGAAACTTCCAATAACGAGCGCGAGATGAATTCACATCAACCTGATTCTGACCAAGACGA
The DNA here is from genome assembly GCA_016904865.1 of Pissodes strobi. NCBI lineage: Eukaryota > Metazoa > Arthropoda > Insecta > Coleoptera > Curculionidae > Pissodes > Pissodes strobi. The sequence continues at coordinate 200,549 of MU182175.1, read as the reverse complement.
GAAAACAAAAAAAAGATAAAATTTTTAAGGGATATTCTTTTAAACCTAAAAGGCTCCGATGAATTTACACAAAATCTAAAATTTATTTCAGAACAGCTAACTTTGTTGAATATCTCAAAAGAGAGATAGATATCGGTATTCACCGAGCCCTATTGTTTAATGTTCAATTTTTTTTACTATAAGCCCTCATTCCTATAAATATTTGCGTAATCATGCTCCTATTATTTTACCTCATCCTAACACAGTAAAATCTATTTGTAATAGATTTTTGACCGATCCCCATATTGATGAAAGGCATTTTTTTTAACCTATGCTCGTAATATTTTTCAATATTTGAGTGATAAAGATAAAAATGTTATACTACTTTTTGATGAAATTCATATTGACCCCTATTTGGATTATAAGGCAGGAAACACTGTATTAACATCAGTAAATAACAGCAATACTTTAGCATCATCTGCAGTTGTATTTATGATCACAAGTCCTTGCTCAAACCGTAAAGAAGTAATTCATATATGTCCTGTAGCTAAACTTGACTCAGAAATCTTATACACTTTTATCAAGACCATAATAGAAAATTTGGCAGAAATTGGCTACATAGCATTTTGTACAGTTAGTGACAATAATGCAATAAATAGCAAGGCAATGAGTAATTTTTCACCACGGAATGAACTCAGTATAGTTTTCCCCCATCCTATTGCCCGAGAAAGGCCATTATTTTACCTTTTTGACACTGTTCATCTACTAAAATGTATTTTTAACAACTGGCTAAATTCTAAACCTGAGCAGGCATTTTTCTATCCCGATTTTGAGACAGGCCAAAAACAATGTGCTTCGTTTTCAGTGGTCAAAAAACTTCATGAACTAAAACGAGACAAAATATTTAAACATGGGTATTCCCTTAGTTTAAAGGCTCTTTTTTCATCATCTTCAGAAAGGCAAAATGTTAAATTAGCTCTCAAAATATTCAATCCTTTTATTATAGAGGCTCTGAAAGGTTTTGTTAATAATTTGTCACATTCACAAGACACAGCAGAGTTTATTAATATTATATGGACCTGGTGGAGTTAATGTTAAAACCCCTCTTAAGGGAAAACATTTACTAGATAAATTTCAAGAACCCTTCACCAGAGAAATACTATCGACCTCCAACGATGATCCAAAATTAAATTTTCTGCTAAAAATGCAAAATTGGCTAGATTCTTGGCATTCACCTAATTTTACAAATAGACTGATTCGACAAACCCACACTGCATTAAGCCATACTATTCATGTGCTACTGGAAGTGACTGAATACTGTTTAATTGAACTTAATATGACGTATGTCTTACTGGGCAAATTTCAAACGGACCCATTGGGCTAATTAAGGTCGAGGTAGAAAATATCCAAATTAACCAATTAAAGAATAGGAGTAGAAAAAAAATAAAAATAATGCTTTCATAATTGCAAAAATATTTGATAGATGTGTAAGTAATAGACCATCGACTTATACAACTACAGGGCGGTTTGGAAAATATAGGCAATTAGCAGCTGGTGGCCATTATCATATCTCTGTTCGCCAGCTATATGAGTCAGAAAAAAGGCTAAGAATTCAGTCTTTATTATCATTAAAATCTAAGCATTATGGAGATATTAATGTAAATACATTTTTTGAACTTCCTGAATATGAACCACCGTCATTAGATAACTCATTAAATTCCGACTATGTTATCAATGTACTGCCTAAAATTACAATTACAAAGTCTGATACAGAAGCTATAACATCTGAAATGCCCGTAATCACTTATTTAAGTGGATATTGCTGTCATATTGTTTTAAAAAAAATTAAGTTGTGTATTTTTCAAAGAAAATTTAACTTCTTTTATATCCTTTGTGAACAAGTAGTGGGTGTAATTTCAGCAGCCTATTTAAAAAACTGATTAATGAGTTCGAAGACACATTTTTAGATATTTAGAATAAAAAGTCTTTTCTTTGTGAGCTGTTAAACTATCTAAATCAAAACAGCCTTTTGACTCCTTTTGAAAATTATTAATTATTAAATATCACCTAAAAGTTGATGTTTCAAAAATATTTCTTAGCAGCATTTCAAATACGCTTCTTAATAATTATTGTCCTAAACATAATCATAATCTTTTGGGTAAAAAAAAAGGAAACTGGATACTTTTAATAAATAAACATTAGACCCCAATAATATACCGATCCCCCAATCTAACACAAAAAAGTAAAATCTGAAACCTGCATAAAGCTTTCATGTTTTATCATAAATATTTGAGTATTGCAAGGTTCTTTGGATGGACAAAACCGAGAAGAAACACTACCAAATTTGACAATACTATTACCTATTATGACACCTTTATACCTATAGTGACATTTTACCAGCTATCTCTTAAATAGATTAGTGGTAGGCTAGCTTCAGCTTATCAAAATAGATTCTATTTTGATAAACTGGATATTCAAAGGTTTTTGCTTTGAAATTTCGTTTTCCTTTAACAAAAATCGAATGAGGCGCGTCTAAGGGCTGAGTTCATGACTCGCAGCCTTGTTTAAACCGGAAGCCCTTAAATATTATTATATGCAGAAAAAGGTAAGTACTTTAACTGCCATTTAATTTTTGATTTTAAAAAAATTAATAATACACATTATCAGTCATAATAGTGGTGCTTAAAGTAATATCAGCTTTTAGGAGGTCTCGTATTACGCCAATTACGTTTTAAACTACATATAAAAAAGGTAAATTTGCAAAAAACATGTTTTTGTTATATTTTTTCGAGTTTTTTGCATCTAAAATGTGTACTTAACTGTGAAATTTTAAAAGAAATTGCACATTTCAATATACGCCTGTAAATAAGTTAAGACTACTTTTGATGACGTCAGGCGTAAGCCGTCTGGCCTTGTTGTAGGAGGTATTGCAAGAGCGCACCCGTTCGTCGTACAACTGGAAACACCTAACACATCGCTTTATAAGGACGCCTTTGTCTGGCGCACAGCATCATGGTGGAACTCACTCCCAGGACATCTTTTTCCTCCTAATTATACAACCTACAGTTATTCAAGAACCGTCAATCAACATCTTCGCACACACACCGCTCGTCGAGTGCCATAGGATTTCCTTTAGTGTATGTGCCACAGCCATATAAAAACTTCAGCTTTTAAAATTTATTATAAGTAAATAGTTACTATGAACTATCATATTTGATAAATTGAGGAACTGACATGCAAAAACCGATAAATCCACTTTTTGTGTTTTTCCAGTTGAGCATGGATTTGCACTAATTTCGACATGCTATATCGATTTTTAAACAGAGATGCGACGAGAAGCCACTAAATTCCCATGAAAAATAGAAAAAAATCATTTCATTCATGCAAAACCCGATAAAGCCAATTTTTTTTTCTTTCAGTTTTAATATTACTTTTACTTATATTTATTCTTTCAATTACACTTTTTTGAAAAGTTGTTTTAATGTACATTCACAACGTCATCCAATATGATGTATTAAAAAAATATATATAATTTTTTTCCAATAACAATTTTGTAATCAAAGTCTGTCTGCGTAATAAAAATAATAAAAAACTGGAAATTTTACCGGGATTTTCCTCTGGAAGTTTTTACCGTTTCTCTCACAATACCAGAAAATGGATTTATCGGTTTTATGCGTCAGCGCCTCAATTTTTAATGACATGGTTATGACAATCTATGATATTCATCGAATATTGCTGTGATGCTGCATTATGATTGGTTATATACTCGTTTCTTAATGAAAATCTATACCTTAATGGATCTAATTTAGATCGAAGTAGAAAATATCCAAATTAACCAATTATATAGGAGTAGAAAAAAATATAAAACTAATGCTTTCATAATTGCAAAAATATTTGATAGATGTGTAAGTAATGGACCACGATATATACAACTATTTTGCCATTTTTAGATTATCATTGAAGAGGTGGAAGAGTTGTAAGTGTGGTTCCAGCCGTACCTGAACATTTTTCATAGGGAACTCTGAGCCGCTCTTTATATCGAAACGACAACGATCTTGCACGGTTGAATGAAATTATTTCGTTGCTATGTAAAAGTTAACTTCTTTTATTTCAATTGACTCTGTAGTGTAGGTACAGCCGACCTCGTGAATTAGTGTTTTTCAGAAATAGCGATATAATGGTATACAATAAAGTATTAACACACAACTATTATCTTAAACATTTCTTATTTCTGCAGTGAAATTTACAAACGTTGTGAGGTCAATTAAAATTATGTATGAATTTAGTTACTTTCATTTTTTAAGCATTGTGTTGTGATGTTTAACACGTTGAGCGCCACGTGCTCACGGGTGGCCATTCCTTGTGACCAACATTTTTTTATTCATTTTTATTAATTTATTTCAACTGGTATGACTTTGTGCTATTTATTGTTGACAAACCAAACCTTGTTTTGCTAATTTTTCCTGTATTTTTTATGACCTACCGGTGGTCACTATGTCCGAAAATATAAAATTACATCTTGGGCCCAAGTGTCCACTAGTGGGCATAATCTGATTTGGTATATTTTTATTTTTTTCCCTTTTTTTATAGCATTGTTTCCTTTTTTTACAGATCTAATTTAAGATGGCTAGAAAACGCTTAACAAATGCCGAGCTGCTGAGCTCGAACATCTAAATGAAGATGAAGCGACGGGATTTTCAAGTAATTCAATTACTGATCAAGACTTTGAAGCAGAAGAGAACAATGAGCTTGCTCCTGAGCTCAAAAATCCAAGTGAAGAGGAAGCAACGGGATTTTGAGCCAGATGAGAACAGTTCTGACTCAGAATCTGATGACACAGATTTGGAGGTAGAGGATGCAGGAACTAACTCCGATGAAGACCCTGATAACGTTGTTCCTCTTGCAAAGTTGATAAATAATCGAACATGGAACATGTTGGAGACCCATTAACATTTACCGAGTTTCCGAACAATAGGCGTGAACCTCGACGTCGTTGCTGCTTTAGCTGTAAAAGATCATATCGATTTTTTTCAATTATAATATTAACGAAAATATAATAAATCTGTTTTTCTCCGATTGACAGCAAATATTAATTTTGCAGACACATATCAATCAGCAAAGTATTACTTTTCCTGTCTAGGCAGCAAAGTAAGTACTTTGCTGCCTAGGCAGCAAAGTGATTAGTCTCCATGGGAATAAAACGTTTGACATACGTTGTCAAACTATAATTATTATGGACATATACATTTCCATAGCAACCAACCGTTCCAACAATTGAGATTTCTATCAAATTTTGTCTTAATTTATAACTACCTTGGAATTGATTGCCTTTGGCTCCACAAATGATTAAACTTGGTCTGAACTTTGAACTGTTATAGGGCCACTTCGGCCCAGGCTCAAGGATGGAAACTGCACAAGTGCAAGTTTAGTGACCCTAATGAAATGTGTACCTATATATCGTCGATTCGATATCAATTCGGATATCGTTTTCAAGAAAGGCAAAAAACTAAAAATGAAAATGGTTAGCAAATACAATAAAACTGTAAAAAGCTTTTGCAGATTGTCAGGCTTTGAACTGACTTTGACAAGATGACAATTATAATGCCATATTTAATTACTGGTTAACTGGTATTTAGTGTAATAATTTGGTAAATTAAATTGATTTTTAAGTTTTATATATCTATAATTTGGTGTTATTCGCTTAGGAAGAATTTAATGATTTTTGTTGAAAGGATTAGTTAATTTTTAAGTGTCCCTTATCAACTTCAGTTTTTAGCAAAGGTAACCATGTGCTACTAAACTAACAGAAGTTGAAGCAACACATTCATCTTTATTTAATAAAATTAAAGCACTTTCTTTAATTTTACGTTTTTTAGATGAAGGCTCCTTTGCCAAAATACTAGAAGCGTTCCATTGTATTCTGTGATTGTTATCAAATGCAGGTTGACAAATGTGTGATTTGTGGAATTGTGCATTTCTAATATAAGTTTGGTGTTCTTTTATACGTTTTGATAATGGTCTACAGGTCTCACCTATATAAAATTTATTACCTATTCGTTTTATTTTGTCTGATAAACCAGGAACATAAGGAATAAAGAGGTTCGTAATAGGTCTATTTTGATTTTGTCTGATATTTGGTTGTTCAAATTCTATAAAGCATTTTTGAATGAAATCAATAGGATAGTTATTATTAATCAAAACATTGCTCAAAAATTCTTTTTCTGTGTTGAAATTTTGATTTTTACAAATTATTTTCATTCGATCATATAGACTTTTTACGACCTCCTTTTTTACCAATATTGGGCGATTTGAATTAAAATTTAAATATCTGTTTGTATGTGTTGGTTTTCTGTATATTTTTGATTTGAAACTATTCAAGTCTTTTTTTATATGAATGTCAAGAAATGAAAGTTGTTCATTAATTTCTTTTTCTATAGTGAATTTGATTATGGGTTCTTTGGTGTTAATATGATTTAGAAAATCGTTAAGAAAATGTTCGTTAAAAAAATGTCATCTATATAACGCCACCAAATTAAAGGTTTATATTGATAATTTTCAACAAAATTTAATTCAAAATTTTCCATAAAAATATTACTTAATAAAGGTGATAAAGGCTAACCCATAGCCATACCATTGTTTCGTTGATAGTAATGGGTATTTTATTGAAAATAAGTAGTTTTTACGCAAAAAGTAAGTAATTCGAGTATTGTGTCAATGTTAAGTTTTGTACGTTCACCAAGGTTAATATCATTTGTTAATTTATTTCTTACAATATTTAAAGTTTTATCAACAGGTACGTTGATCATCAGATCATCAGATCAGATTAACAACATCAAAATTATAATAATATTAATAATAATTCTAATTTATAACTACAGGAAAAATAAAAAGATTGTGGGAATTGTAATAATTTGCAAATATACAATATACATATATCATTATAAACAATCGGAGAAAAAATTATATGTTCAACTCGGCAGCAAAGTAGATTGACTGCCTTAGCTGAATTCCTAGCCGAGCGTAGCTCGGCTATGAACTATCAGCCGCGGCAGTCAATCTACTACTTTGCTGCCTAGTAAAACAAATAACTATTGTTACCAAAACTAACAAGTTTGCCGCGCAAAATATTATTGCAGCCGCAAATTGGGGTACGCAGAAACACACAGTAAGACTTACAAAATGGGTTGATATCGATTCGTCGGAAATGCGTAAATTTATCGGAATAATTATTTGGATAGGTCTTCTTCAAGTACCACAACTAAGGGATTAATGGTCCAAAAGTGCTGTATATCAAAATAAAATTCCTACAGTAATTAGTCGAAATAGATTTGAAAACATATTGAGCATGTTTCATACTAGTGATAACGAAAGGCAAAGAGATCTTGCTGACCGTCTTTATAAAATATCTGACGTCTTGATTATGATCCAGTCTAAGTGTCAAGAAGCGTACACTCCAGAAGATATCGTGTGTATTGACGAAAGTAACGATGTTTCATTCCGTGGAAGAATATAATTCCGGCAATACATACCTAACAAACGACATAGATACGGTATTAAAGTCTTTAAACTTTGTGTAACAGGCGGTTACACTTGGGCATTTAAAGTATATACAGGCAAAGAGAAAACAGAAAATATATCAGTTTCGGAGAAAGTTGTAACCGAGTTAATGGATGGTCTCTTTAATTCAAGGAAGAACAGTCTTTACCGACAATTGGTATACGAGTGTCTCGTTAGCAGATATAATGTTTGAAAAATTCTCGTTGGAACTTTAAGAGCCAATCGAAAAGGCAATCCTGCAGAAGTTACAAAAGCGAAATTGAGAAAAGAAGATGTAGTTACCAGGACAGAATGAAAATAAAACAGTAATATTGAAGTAGAAAGACAAACGCGACGTGCTGATGCTTAGTACAAAACATGACGATTCGGGTACAACCTTCTTGAAGAAAGGAAAATAATGTAGTAAACCATCTGCTAGACTACAACAAAGGAAAGACATTAATCGAATACTTTTCTATTTACTAACTGCTACCACAGTTGTAAACGCCTTGTATTTATTCAATAAATTGAATAACCAAAAGATGAATATAACGCGATTCAAGGAAATTATAGTTTCACGTCTTATATCATCTACTGATAACTTGGATATGCTGCTAGTTGCTCGACCATCAACCTCTAGACAGTCCCAAATCCAAAGACAAGCTCACACATTAAATGATGTGGAGAGTCAGAGGTACAGCGTATGCTATAAAAATATGTCAATACAACACAATTCGGCGTATGCTCGAAAAAATACTAAAAAAGTGAACATTATTTGTGTGCAGTGTGCAGCATGATGTGTTTAGTATATTTTCAAAATCACAAATAAGTATATTTACAATTTATTTTTCTTTACTTTATTTAGTTTTATTTAGGTATAGTTGTATCCGATTAAAACTGTTTGCTTTTACAACGTAATAGTATATTTTTCGTATAGCTTACTTTTCATGTATCAATAGTAAGTAAGACTTAAAGATGTTTTCGATTAGTTTTCATTACTAAGGTTTGTTTTTATTTGGTAAAACTGATTGTTTTTAATGATATAAAGCTTGAAAATATATTTAAGCTTAGTTTTTGAACCCTAAAATGAAGTTTTAATTTCTAAACGTTACCCAGTATTTTTGAGACATTGGAAGACCAAACTACCAAGTCCAAGTAAAATATGTATACATACTGGGACCAAACTTAAGAATTATCAATGCTAAACATACGCAAAAGTTTCCCACTCGTGAGAAGGCGGTCTCGAAATGTATTGTGTTGTGTGACCACGGGTGGTCATGTTGTCCAGTTAACGTTAATAATTCATTAATAATTCAATAATGTCCACCGGTGGTCACCTGGTCATCTGTTGGAAAATTAAAATGTCCACCGGTGGCGCCACGTGGCGCTCAACGTATTAAACAGCAATATCTGGAAAACGGTATTAGGTTCGAGCAATTATTCCTATTTAGGTAAGAAATGGCTGTGCATTGAAATGCACTTAGTATTATGGATAAGAAAAAAATTATAGGTTTATTTTCCCACTAGAGTAACTCGCGATCTCTATAGTGTGAAACTTAAAAATGCCTACAAAATTCGTATTTCTCGCCATAAAAACATAATGATGCCAACTTTCAATTCGATACATTGAACCGTTTTCAAATTATGGCTTATTTTCGAAAATATCTTCGACACCCTGTATCTCTAGAACATGTTATTATAAGTTTTTCGAAATGTTCGAATAAGAATTAATGATGGATCTAATATCTCCAGTTTCTCTATGGATGATAAGTTACGGGACACTCTGCATTTCCCACTTTTATAAGTTCACTGGGTTTTAGCAATTTTTGATGAAATTTGTTTTTACTGAACCATTTTTTTTTATGGCAGTGGCACACACACTAAAGGGAGATCCTATGGCGCTCGACGAGCGGTGTGTGTGCGAAGATGTTGCATACATTACAAAACTAATAAAAGATGGAACATATCATAAATCTCGATTTTTTCAGCTGAGAGAGTCGCAAATGTCAGAATTAAAAGTGATACGTTTCAAAATAATCGACGAAATCTGAAATTTAGTAGTAGTATGCTAATGCAGGCCTTACCACGCTGACGTCATAGGTTACTTACGTCACCAAATTTGGTCCAAAATATTAGCGATAACCTATATTAAGTAATTAGTTCATGTGTATAGACTCATTTTTCGAGAAACAAAATATGCGAGAGAAACTGAATTTATTCTATGCTAAATTGTTCATACTCTTTAACGACAATAGGAAATAAAAATTAGTAAGAATTTTATGGCAAGAAGTATAAGTATTCCATGTATTAAAAATATCCATTTATTTTACAGCCTTTCCTGCAGAAATGGAACCATAAACTGCTAAATTAAATAGCAAAAATATAAAATAAATGAATTAAAGCTAAGCACGGCAATATATTATTTCAAAGTAATGTTTGAATAGGCAGTAAGGCCATAAGCAGCAGCACAGGCTGACTGACCGCTATGACGTATGTCGCCGGGCACCGCATAAAGCGCGCTCACGCGATCTTAATTTACGGCGCCATATTTATTTCAGACACGCGATAGCTTTTGTTTTAAAACGTGTCATGGCGAGCTATGAGTTTCGCTGGTCCGTGAAACAAAGGAAACTGTTCTGCAATGGAGTTTACGAAACAAAAGAGTAGCTTCTTATTTAAAACGAAAACGAGCGAGGATCGGGAAGTAGGTGAACGTTTGTTCGCATTATTTTTGAGCAAGATGATCCATTGTTATAAAGATCAGCGAGGCAAATATGACATTTATTATAGATATTTAAAAAAGCACTATTTTATTGATAAATTTAGAATACGCTGTTGCCATTATTCAGTAACCCATTAGGCATATTAAAATTATAAAAGTCATTGTGGTCTTTGGTGCCCCGTTAAAGATTATAGTTACTAGGTGGTCATTCTCAACACAGGATTCCATGGCTTCTCTGTTATTAGATGTTTCAATACCTTATAAGGTTTTATGACCGAAATATTTATGTGCTTATATAATTAAGGGAATCGATCCTCACCGCAGGATGATAGGGACGCTACTGCGGTCTTTACCCCATCTCAAGTCATAGAACTGCAATATTTCAACGTTGTTTTAATATATTGTGGTAATTTATTACATGACAATATCGTTCTCTCTCTCTCTCTCTTTCTCTCTCTTTCTCTCTCTTTCTCTCTCCTTCTCTCTCTTTCTCTCTCTCTCCCTCTCTCTCTCTCTCTTTCTCTTGCTGGCACTACAACTCCGCGTTAGTCTTGGCCGCATCCACTATTGCCCTCCAGCTCTGTCTATCTTGTGCTTCCATGTCCGATTGTGATATACCCATTTTTCTCAGAGCCTCCGTAATTGCGTCCTTCCATCTCCTCCTAGGCCGGCCAACAGATCGTCTTCCCTCTGGCCTTTCATGGTATATTATGTTCAAAACCCTTTGGTCGCCAGTTCTAAGAACATGTCCCGCCCATCCAACTCGACTAGACTTGATCCACCTTACTATATTTTCCGTGCCGTATAGTTCTTCCGGCTCGTTATTTTTTTTGGCGTCTCCACTCTCCTGTTATACTGTCCCTGCATGGTCCATAAATTGTTCTTAATATTTTTCTTTCGAATACTAACAGCTTATCGACTTCGCGTTTGTTTAGAATACATGCCTCGCTACCATATGCTGTAACAGGTCGTATGTACATCCTTGCCTTCGTTCCCCTTGTAAGTAGTTTGGATCTAAAGAATGTAGACATCGCATAAAAGGCTCCGATTACCGATGCGATACGAGCAGCTACGTCTTTTTCACTTCACATTGTCGTCTGTTATTGTTGCTCATAAATATTTGAACTCTTTTACGACTTCAAAATTGTAGTCATTAATACTTATATTTTGTCGTATCCTTTGTCTCGGATTTTTAGAGGTTACCATGTATTTAGTTTTGGCCTCGTTGGTCTTTAAACCCATTTTTTGAGCTTGAGTTTCAAAGGAGGAGAACACATCCTTAACATCTCTGGTATTATACGCAATAGCATCTATGTCATCGGCAAAAGCTATCACGAGTTTTTTGCTATCCATAGCGAAACCCGGTGCTAGTTGCGGAGAGCCTTTTTTATGGCCCAGTTCAGCGCAAGAGAATATATAGGGCCTCCCTGCCGTAGGCCTGTGCAGATATTAAATGATTCTGATGAAGCATTCCCCATTCGCACCTTTGCTTTCGAGTTTCCAGCGCACATTCTGCTTATGTTTATTAACTTTAATTGTATTCCCATCTCCGTCATTGCATACCAGAGCTGATCCCGGTTGATCGAGTCGTACGCCTGTTGAAAATCCACAAATATTTGATGTATATCTTCATTGTACTCCCAACATTCCTTCATTATCTGCGGACTGTAAAAATTTGGTCTATTTGAACCTGCCTGTTCGAAAACCGCACTGATAATCACCCAGTATTTTCCTCAGTATATGGTATTAGCTTTTGCATTTGGATCAACGATATTATGTTATAAGCGGTGTTTACTAACGATGTTCCTCTATAAATCCTACAGTCCGCTTTTCTTCCTTTTTTTTTGGATGGGTATTATTATGCTGCTGTTCCATTCGCCTGGCATCTTTTCATGGATCCACATGTTCGTTACGATATGGTGCATCTTTTGGTGTAACGCATTTCCTCCATTCCTTAGAAGTTCCGCATTTATTCCGTCTTCAGCTGGCGATTTGTGATTCTTTAACTTGCTGATGGTCCTTTTGACTTCCACTAGTGAAGGTGGTTCCAAATCCAGCTCTGCCGTATAGAAACATGCGTTTTGGTAATTTTTATCTATCTGTCTGTTAAGCAATTTAGAAAAATACTACCTTCCTCTTTGTATTATATCATCCTCTGAGGTCAGCAGTCTTCCAGTATCATCTTCTACAAAATTAAGTTCCCTTAAAGCTTGTCCTAGAGTTTCATTAGCCGCTTCCCTTACTATTGTTTTTACTTCTTGTCATTCTTCTTCCATGCTCTTGATTGCTTCTTTGTATTCTCCCACCTTTTCAAGTCTTTTAAACTTGTATATATCTCATTTCTTCCTTTTTTCCTTCATGTTTGGTCTCTTGGTGGAGAGTTTCTCTTTAAGTTTAAATCTCACTAGAAAATGATCAGAGTCGCTATCCGGCCCCCGCATACTTCTAACATCTTCTATTATTACTAGAAAAATGCCCATTTATTAAGATATGGTCTATTTGGTTTCGTGTCACTCCATCGTTTGATACCCATGTTATTTTGTGGATGTTCTTTCTTTGGAACAGAGTGCTCTTGAGAGACATGTTACTTGCTATAGCAAATTCTGCTAATCTGTTACCATTATCGTTTGCTACGTCATAAAGGATATGTCTTCCCACTACCTGCCTTAGGTGGTCTTCTTTTCCTAACTGGGCGCTGACGATTTTTAAATCGTTCCTGGGCGCTGCTTGATATTCCTGTTCTAATAGCTCGTAGAATTCATCATTTTTTCATCGTTCGCTTCATTCGTTGGAGCGTGTGCTGAGAACAGGGTCAAGCTGTGTCACCTGCATTTTATTCTAAGTATGCACATTCTGTTATGTACCAGTTTAAAGTCTAAGATAGCTGTTTGATACTTCCCGCCAACAACAAAACCACATCCGGATTCGTGTAAATTTTCGGAACCTGATCAAAATACTAGCGAGTTCTGCATTTGAATACTGCCCGTGCCTGTCCAACTGATCTCCTGTATGGCTGTGATGTCTATCCTATACTGTTCCAATTGTTTAATTGCCTGGTCTGCGTCAACTTAAAATATTCTATGTTCCCAGCAGAATATCCTTATGTCGTTGCTTGGGACGATTGTCCTGGTTATCTGTCCATTTCCGAGGCAATAGTGTTTGATTCGTAGCGTGTAACTTTTTCTATATGCAGGTTGCGGGCCTACAGTAAAACTTCCAAATCTTGAAGGACCATAGACTCTTCTTTCAGGGTTACCATTCCTTAGCCGATATGTTCCAGATTTAAGGCGCCAGAAATTCGCCTTCACCCACCTCCGCACATACTGGAGTGTGTACGCTTTGCATTGGCCAGGGATCACGCAGGGGACGTGGAGGTAGGATTTGTTCGTACGCCTTGACTAGCCTGTGGGCGTTTCCCGGAGTTTTCTTACAGCCAAGAGATCGGCACCTTGAACTGCCTCCAAGACCCATTACCCACCATTTGAGCCCTAATATCGTTGGTTGCTATTTATTCAACCAACGAGAATATCTACTCTAGCACATATGTCGATTGTTTCAGAGAATGTGTTGTGCTTGTTTTAAGTTTGTTCCTCTTCTCAATCAGTGGATTAGTGTTCTTGCTTACGTGATTTCTGGTAGAGTAATGTTATGTGGTATTTATTTCATACCAGGATAGATGGTGCAGAAAATGAGATGGCGGACCGATTTTATAGCGCAATCGATGGGGTTGAAAATGAGTGGAGACGCAGTTTTATTTTATAACTCAAAAATATTTCAAAACGTGTTAAGTTTGTGACGTTAACCATCTACTCTCACGGCGAGGATAAATGGTTCATTTATTTTTGAGGTGAGATAGTTGATTAATATTTAATTTTTTACTATATCTACTAAACATCAATTTTTCCAGGACCAAAAAACCATGATGCTGCACGAAACTTTGGGGTACCGGCAATCACCCTAAGAGAAGAAAATCAAAAATTAAAGAACGGTACTCTTGTATCATTCTCTATATTAGAGGAAGGTGTTCCAACATGTTCTAAAGCTTGAGAAGAACAGGTTTTCTCTTATTCGAACCGCTGCATGTGGGAAGTACGGCATTTAAATTAGCCGAAAAGTTAAGCAATAAATATCGGTTTATAAGGAATCGAGATTAGCTGGATTTTCGTGGCTTCAGTTATTTCTGGGGAGAAGTCAAAAGCTGTCAGCAAGAGAAGCCAAAGGAGTCTCCATTAATCGTTCCTACTCTATGAACAGAAAATCCGTAGAGAATTATTTTCAGCTGGTCCGAAAATGGTCTTATAGGTAAACCAGAAAATATTTCTAATATGGATGAGACTGAGCTACAGCTACAGCTGGCATGTAATGTCAGTGTTAAGAAAGGATCTAAAAACATCAGCAATATCATCACAATATACCCATTTCCATTGAAGGCCAACTTTAACACGCATGGTAACACACAAACCATTTTATGTGGGCATTAATACCTACTACCACGTAACGAGATCAATTTTTAATTTTTCTTTGTTATATTTTCATAAATCGCACGAAGTCTCTAAATAAAATATTAGGCAATAAATAATATTTCACACGCAATGTTACTAGGTAGAAAGTTCTCAATGCATATCCCTTACATGAGTGATTCCAGTACTTGCGTGTATTTGGTTAAATTCACTATAATAATATTAATCTTAAAAGGCTTTGGGAAATATGGCGTATTTAGCCGCCTGATATAATTCCGTCTTGCTGAAATATTTCCAGCAACACTTAAATAGACGCCAATGGCTTTTAGTAGGGGGTGGAACCCTTTAGCTTCTATCTGATTTAAAAATCACGGACAATTTATTTCGCTTCGGGTTAAATTTATGGCGCATTCTTAAAGTTGGCCAGAGATTTCTGGACATTGTTTTGCTATTTATTTTATATAAAGTATAGCGGTGTAGTCCGTATGCTGAGGTATGTCAAGTACTTCACACTTTATTTTAATATTTAGATTGCTCTGCATTTAAGAACAACTCAAAATTTACTAAATAAAACACTTTTTATATTCCATGCATAAAATTTAATCCAAGAGGACATCTAAACTAGCGTAACAGAGCGCTTTCGACCGGAGCCATCATCAGTGTTACTTGTCAGTTTGGAACAAAATATGTCCTTTTGTTCCAACTGACAAGTAACACTGATGATGGCTCCTGGCGAAAGCGCTCTGTTAACCCTAGTTTAGATGTCCTCTTGGATTAAATTTTATGCATGGAATACAAAAAGGATTTCATTTAGTAAATTTCGTACATGCACACAGCCTTCACTCTTCATTTATAACTCAAAATTTAGCAATTTTCGCTAGTATAATAAAATATAATGCCTGCTATTTTAAACTAAAAGTATATCTGAAAAACCTATAATAAATATGTACAAATGTATCGGTTCAATCGGTTCTTATTTCTGCTTTTGATCATAGAGCATCATGTCCAAAAGGTTTATAATTTTCTCTCTCTATATTAACTGCAACGCAAAAATTTCAAAAAATGTATCCAGTCATCGTACCTAGTTAGGAAGTTATGAACAAATCAAGATTTGAGCTCCCATATCCCGAATCTAAAAACTAGGTGTTCATTGACAAATTTTGGACAGCAACGATTATTTAATGGAGTTTAGTATGATGCCATGTCGTCTCTTTAGATAGAAATATAATATAAAAAGTCAAAATAGCTATTAGTATTAATACCACACATGTGTTTGTTTTCTTTGTCTTTCGAAAAGCAAAGAAATAATGATTTATTTAATAATAATTTGGTTAATTTTGAGGGCACAAGTGGTATTCGGAGGAATATCTTTCGATTTTTTTTCTCAGAATTACATATTCCATTACTGAACAAAGTTATAAAAACATTACGAGAAAATTAATTATTTAAAGTGTACATATATAATGTACATATAAATTAATTATTTAAAGTACAGATATCATATGTTTTTTTTTTGACAAGATGGAAGAATTGTTGATACTAAGTGTTACGAAGATCATCAGGATAAGTTATCGGCACTGATGTAGCTTCTTAGTTTCCCCCATTTTATTAGTGATGGTTCTGAGGTGTTTTAGTCTATGGGGAAATAGCTTCTAACAGACTTCGCGCTTGAGTGAACAGTTATTTTGTATCAAATGTTGTTCTTCAACCTGACTCTTTGTTAGCTTTGATACAACAGTAGCTCTTAATGAATAACTTCCTATTTTTTTCCTTTCATGTCAGGTCCTACTGTCACTGCTTCTTTATTTTTCTATATCGATTTTTCATTTCCTCCAACGGGACAATTATTGAGCCCTATGCCATTAACATTCCAAAAGGTATAGACAGTTAGAAAAAGTGAAGTATTCTGAATATTTCTACGTTTTTCTAAAAGTTTGAAGAATACTATAATCGAACAATAGTTGCTTTTGTTTGTATTTTTAATAACTCATTTAGATGAATCTCATTGTTTGGATCCCCCTAAATATTGGGCTATATTCAATGCGTCCAGTTTTCAAACGACTATTAACTGTTCCTTCTTTGAAAAAGATATACCGCAGTTGCGCCCTCTCTATCCCTTCAGGCTAGTTCATAGAATATCACAAAATTACCTTTTTCTGTAATACCTGGAGTGTCGCCTCTTGACAAATGTCCAGCAACATTTTCAGCTTTCGGTATGTTAAAAGCTTCATTTCTTTTATTTTCATCTCACGCCCTATTGCATTTCTGACATCTCTGGCTGCTTTAAATTTCAATTGTTCAAAATAATTTATTCTAATACGATATCCATTTAAAAAAAATCAATTTCTAACTTTGGTGTTACATTCGATAGCGTCTTGACGGTATGGTCTATGTGCCCTGTTCAATTTTGTTTTTTCATAATAAAGGTCCAATCTTTTCAAGAGCAACTCCAAACCTCCTTTGGGCTCATCAGACCACAACCTTATCTCTGCAACCTGTGAACATGTTATCAAAATATAGAAACCACAGGTATCCGGAAAGGTTTGGCACTATAAATCTGCAAATCGCAAGTTTTATCTTTCTTTTTCTTGCAAAGCTGTCTGCTTCAGGAATCAAAACACTCCTGAATTTCCTGAAGAGATAATTTAAGTTATCCACGCGGTATGGAAGCTTTCATCCCCTTGTCTATGAAACGTATCTCAAACAGTAAACCATGGTTTGGGAAAAATTGCTTAAGAGCATTCAACGCTAAAAATGCCGCCTCCCGCAAATGGCGCCGAGATCCGATAGCCGAAAATCGAAATATATTCCTCATGACTAGAAACCACTGTAAGCGGACCATTGACGAAATATAACAAGCAGATCAAGAACAAGCATCCCAATTATCCTAACGGATTAAGATCCATTTGGTCAGTTGTCAAAGCTGCCAATCAGGGTTTTGTCACAGACGTCAGTCAATCCCACCAGTGATCAAAGATGATAGCTCAATAACGTAAACGGCCAAAGAAGAAGCAAACATTCTTGCCAACATATTTACATCAAATTCCACCTTAGAACATCAAGGAAAGACTCCCCCAACTATCCCGAGAATGAATTCCTCAATGCTAAGTCTGGTATTTCGCTAACGCGAAGTGAGACGAATACTCAAAGGCCTATACACTAACAAGACCACAGCCCGGATGGCATTCCAGCAATAGTGCTTAAAAAATGAGCTGCTAAACTAACAGCTCCAGTATGCAGGCCTTTCTCCCTATCATACAGAACTGCATGCTTTCCTTCTAGCTGGAAATGATCTCAGGTACCACCAATAGCGAGCAAGGTAAAAGCCGATTCCAGATAACTATCGTAAAATTGCCTTAGGTTCCCATTATGTCTAAAGTAATGGAGAAACACTCTTAAAATATCTTGAATGGGAAGGCATCATAAGCGATCGCCAGTACAGCTTCCGTAATCACAGACCAACGGGAGATCTCCTGACTTACGTGTTCCAAAGCCATCGAGAGCTACGTTGAATATTAATATTGATGGAAATCTCTCGGAGGAATTTAAAATCAATTCCGAAGTTTCTCAAGGGTGTATATTATCTCCCACACAGTTCTTGCTCTATATCAACGATCTCTTAAATAAGACAAACATTTTTTTGCAGCTTTGCAGACGACAGCACTATTATATCTTCATTCATGTCGTGGACTCCAATGAACCCATCCCGAGCGAGAAAAATCAGATTGCTGCCATCAATAAAAATATGAACGCTATCGTCGAATATGGTGGGGAAACTAATGTCCAGTTTAACGCAGGAGGCACTCAAGTAGCTGTCTTTTCATAAAAACCAAACACCGTAGGACCTAACTTATCAATGTCAGAACAAATACTAACTCTGACCTCATCCATAAGCTCAACGTAGAAAACAGCATGTCTTGGCATAATAGCGTCACTAAAATCGCCAAGGAACCGCAAAAAAGCTTGAAGTACTCTATCTATAGAGCATTAGCCCAGATGAGACCAACTCTGGAATATTGTGGAGCTCGGCACCCAAACATTTGCGTAAAATATTAGACTCCATAGGGGAGAGCAGTCCGTCTTTTGTATGCCCCAGAGTTGACTAAAGACCTTGATAGCTTTGAACTACGAAGAAAAGTGACGGACCTATCTCTTTACTGCCGATACTACTACGAACGAGCTGGCACTAATTAGTACTTCGTTTGAAAAAATTCTAATTGATACGGTAATCATGTATGAAGGACAAATAATAAATAAAACGCAACAATTAAAATAGCGATTAATAAAATTTTCTATACTTATCATAGTATTTCAATTAAAACCAATTATTTTAAATGTATTCAAAATCAAATGGAAATAAAGTTGCATTTTACATGGAAAAACGCTTAATATTTCCCTTTTTATTGCTGTTTTTGTTTCTGATGTTAAGTAAAACATTTAAAAGAAATTAATTTGAAAGATAATTTTTAGGTTTCTTTATTTGCCTAGATCTTCATCTATTTCCATATCATCGGCAATAATATCGCATACAGTTCTAAGGTATTCTTCGCCGTCAAACCAGTGGAAGTGGTAACTATTATTTGTTAATTTCCAGCCATAATTGGTTGGATTGATCGTCCTTGGCGTTTTCAAATATGCGTTACACCAAATTTGTGCAATGTATACTAACCTTTCAATATGCTGCTGTAGTTCTCTTTGTGATGGAAGGAAAGCTGTACCTTAAATTTTTCATTGAATTCAAATCACCATCCCTAATAGAGGTATAGGAAGAGGGTTGATTTCTCGTTTACTACCTCAGAGCTCCACTAATTTATACGGCATTGCGAAATATTATATCCTTATCAAGATAGAAACTTAATTTCACAAAAGCCGTACCAAATCTTATTACCTACTTTTGTATCATCGGCAGTTTGCATTATTTTTGTATGGCGTTCATAGTATATTGATCACAATTGTAAGCACCGACTAAATTTCAAAAAACCGTACAGAAAGATTTGATAAATTTTCCCATATGGGTTATAGATTTTCCCTTTTCAACAGACCGCGGCAACTAACCCAAAGTTTTTCTTTCCCTTAGGACTACATAAATTATATATTTCAAGGTGTATCCCCAAGTAACACAAAAAGATTTGTAAAGGTTAAACAAACGTTTATATCACCAGTTTATAGATTAAAACGATGCTATAGAAGATAAGCTAATCAATTATATATTACTTATATGGCTGCTATTTGTCTTACTTTTTACTCAGCTATTATATAAAAGTGTAACTAAATGCGCCAAAAAAAACTATTCTATAATACTTCTATATAACTCTTTTAACACGTAGATACGCCTTGCACTAAGTATAGCGCTACCATCACCATTATAAAGAACATATAAAGCATTTATATAGTGAAGTTAAACTTGCTCTTAAATTGCAATAATGCTGTATAAGTATTATTATATGGCGCTTATGTAAATGTTTTTTTAAAAAAGATATAAATGCAAGTTACGCGATTAAATATGCCTTATATAACATTTATATATTTGGAAAGAATGACCGCCTCATTATATCTTCTATATTGCAAAATGGTTACAGGAATATCTCCTACTCCGCTAAAACTCAAACTCAAACAGACATTTTGATAATTACACAGGTTGTAGAAATACCCATTCAGAATGGCGTCTACAGAATATGGAATTATTTGAACGAGTTATGTATAAAAAGCTATTGAGGGCAGGCGGGAGTACCTAAAAACGACATGCCAGAAATAATTTATTGTAATTATGTAATATGCTACCTTGTAAAATTACTACTCGCCATCAAAATTTAGAAAATTGACCATTTTTCTAAAAATTTAGAAACTATTTTAATTTTTTTTTCATAAAAATCAATAATTTTCTAATAAATTGATCCGAAACCAGTGTTTTATATGAATTCTAATAATTTTGATGAATAGAATGTATTAATTTACTACCAAAGCCCAATTTTGATTTCTAATAAAGTACCGTTTCATCTATCAACATTAGATTTTAGTAAACAATATGGAGTCGCTAACAAAAATTCTTAACATCCTGTGTAGTGGTATTTCACGACACCATTTTGCTTAAACATGTAATCTGTCCCTTTAAATGGTATATAAGCGTTTAAATAATATTTATAAAACATCCATAAATATATTATTTGTCTGTATAAGCGGATCTTAGGCATGTTTACACAGCAACCATATAGCTTAAAGGTCATAATGAATGTCTTTATAGAACAATTAAAAAGCTACTTTATAGCAGCTCTCAAATTACGTTCTTAAACCGCTTAAAGAACTAAATTAAA
>MU182175.1:152254-179531 GCA_016904865.1 Pissodes strobi | reverse complement strand
GCAGCTCTCAAATTACGTTCTTAAACCGCTTAAAGAACTAAATTAAACAACCAAAATATCATTTCAGCAAATTGGTAATCTGAGATTCTGCATATAGTCATAAATGAAGCACTTACAAATAATTTTTGAAGCAATTCAGATATAAAGCGTCATCCTATGTGTTACTTGGGATCTTCATAGGTGGTTTCTTAGTTATCTTCCATTTTCTTAATGTACCTTTATTAATGTCTGCGATAAAATGTTACAAAATTGTATTCACAACTCGAGAATTATGCCCCCGGACTATTTGTGTAAAGAGAAACGTGAACCGAGACTCGTTGGATCCTTCGACCTGCAATGTGCGATGGAAGATGATAAGAACAAGAATCTGGAGTTCTGACTCGATATTTTAAACACATTTTATATATTTGGCAAATTTGTAATTCAAAATGCTGATTGTTTTTCCGCCTTGGTAGCACTGTGGTCTGGCTTATCAAAACGACAAATTTTCGAAATATCTTTCGCCTTGCTTTCGACAGTTTGGCTTGTATTACATTCGAAGGGAATTTAGGTTTGAGACGCGTATTTGAATTATTAAAAGCTGCTACATAAATTTATTAACCCAAATTTAAATATAAGGATTTAGAGAGTACTATAGGTTTTTGATCAGTAATAAATTTGCAATCTGAATTTATTTTTTTTATTTAGCTATGTATTTATCATATTTATGGCATTGTATGCAGTGCCAGATAGTACAAGAAAGATCTGAATCTAATTATTTATGTTATAAAAACTAACGAACTAAACTAGCTCAAAATGCTAAAACACAAAACGCGAATCTATCATAAATTGTAATCACCAATATGGAACAGATTTTAGTTTTTAAAACTTTTTGCAGAATAGTTGTTATATAAATCCGGTGGTATACTTAGGTATATATGATTCGGTTCAAAATATTTGTATGCCATACATTGTGCTCTCATGGATTTACAGATATTAATCCAGTTTCATAAGTATGAGATTAATCTTCTGGCAGTTGCCAGGTTCCTAATAATCTTATAACCAAATAACAATGTTAAGTGCTTCCTATGCACTACCAAACTAGTAAGCCTATCGACCTAAGTTGTCTCATAGGAGCTAATGCAAAATAGTCAATATCTAACATATATCGCACAATGTTTGAATACTTAATTTGCTTTTGACATTCTAATATGGGCGCTTAATATGGATCCTCTGTAAATGTGCCTGTCTCTTTGATTTTATTGAATATTTTGAATCGAATTATCTATTAAGTGCAACTATATATAGTTTTCATTGTCAAATGTCAAATTTTTGTAGTTCTTTCAGGCTTATATCTGTTTTATATGAAAAATTTAATTTTTAATATAATATGTATGTGTATAAGTATTATTCGAAAAGCGTTTTATTTATATTTTTTACCAAAAAAACAACCAATTTTTTCAAATATTAATTCCAAAACAATTAATTCATTAAGATCACATAATCTAACATAACTTAAAAAGTATCCATACAAATCACTATGTGTTCCGGATAAAGTCTCCAACTGTATACCATATAGTACGGTGTATGAAATATTTTTTGGACATCATATACGGTAAACCCTATGGAGATTTTTGGGCTTACTGTATACCTTTTGGCGTTTCTAATTCTTGCATACTGCGACATTTCAAATAACTGAAGCAAAATAAGATTTAAAAAAGAGGTTAGGACGGTAAACTCCGAGTTAAATCATTAATTTCTAAAAGCTGAACATTGATATCTAAATTCTTGACCCAATCAAGCCTCTTCAGCCCTCATGAAATCGCTCCAGCTCCCTTGGAAAGATAGCAGAGGGCATTCCTCTCTAATGTGTTTAATGGTTTGGCGGGAGGGGCCCGCAGTCACAGCTTGAGTAGTCAGTTAAGCCCCATTTGTAAAGGGAGTTAGCACATCGACCATATCGCCATATCAGGAACGGAATTTTATTAGTTTGACCCAATGCGCTCTATCAAGATTTGCCCCTGTGGTATCACAATCATACCCCTCAAACCACTCACGAACCTCGGGATCTTCAATAAGTTGACAATTCTGTTTCCACAAATCCACAGCTTCAACGTTGTTACTGTCTAGTTGTTTAGCTTGCCATAGAGGCGTCTTTCTCGAGAGCAAACGATTCCTCCACAGGGTAGGTATATCGCTGTGTATAGGAAGATTAGGATTCTGTTGAAGCTTTCGAAATTCTTTGAGTAGAGCTCCACATCGGCGGACTTGAGGTGGATACGTGTTACTCAACACTGGGAGCCAGTACGTGGCTGTCGGACGCACTGCACCACCAATTACAGCTGTTTAGCCATACTGGAGCGCAGTACTCCGGCGTTGAGTAGAGCAGGGCTAAGGACGATGTTAGTAATGTATCCGCAGATGCTCCCCACGTCGTACCGCATAACTTTTGAAAAATATTATTATGGGTTATTAACTTAGCAGCAGTGTTTTCGAGGTGCCTTCTGTATGATAGGGTGCGGTCAAGAGTGACGTCAACATATTTTGGAAATTTGTTATGACGAAGTGTATTTCCATTTAGTTGTACTTGTAGTTCCACGTTAGCCTGTCGATTGTTTAAATGAAAAGCACATACTTCGGTCTTGCTAGGGCTCGGCTTTAATCCCCACTTTCTCAAAAAGGTGCTCAGGGCAGAGAGATCATCTGTGCGAACTGACGCCACTCGGTCTAGATCCTTAGCTCTGAAGGCCAGAGCAATGTCGTCCACATCGCAAAATTTTGTTGACACGGTATTTGGGAGATCGGCAATATAAATGTTAAACAGCAGGGGGGCTAGCACCGAGCCCTGTGGTAAGCCATTGTTTAATTTTCTCTCCTTACTGACTTGTCTGCCTATATAGGTGCGTAAGAATCTGTTGCTCAGCATGTGATTGAGGAGGCTCGCAGTTTTCCGGCAAGGGATTATTGTTAGAAATTTGTATATCATCCCCTCTCTCCAAACCGTATCATACGCTGCGAAAAGGTCTAAAAACACGACAGAAGTTTTAAGCTTTTGTTGAGTAAAAGCGGAGGAAAACTGGGAGTCATTAGGGCATTGAGCTTTTAGGGATGTCAGTTCATGTTTTATCGTCGAAGTATGCTGTTTATCACGCGTAGATCTGGATGTTTCAACTATGTGGTTAGCGATTTCGTTCGCTGAAACTTTAGGCTTTTGGCCAGGCTGTTCAGAGGCACCACCTAATTTGCGCAACAGTTTCCATGCCTTTCTGCTTGAATGCTTACAATCTAGGCTTTGTACCGGATGGAATGAACAATGTGAGCTCCTGTATGAAGCATACTGTCGAAGCGGCGACAGCGATATATCGGACGACCTTCTACACTGCTGCTGCTAGAAGCAGCATCAAGCTCGTGTAGAAGGTCGTCCGATATATCGCTGTCGCCGCTTCGACAGTATGCTTCATACAGGAGCTCACATTGTTCATTCCATCCTGGGATATACTCCTTTCTGTATCCACGAGGGACGTGTTTCTTGGCTGCCGCCAGGACAGCTCCCGCAAATCGATGGTAGTTGTTAGGTTCTGGGGGAATCAAATTGATGTACTTATCCAGGTGATCGGCAAAACCCTGTCAGTTTGCCCTACGAAAGTTCCACCTAGGCCGTGGGGTACAGCTAATAATTGGGAGGGACAGTCCAATACTGGATGGGAAATACGGCAAGACTTTTCTACATGTCGGTATCAGGTGGCCTTTGTTGTCACAAGATACCAACCAGAGATCAGGATTGTAGTATCTCTGCCAGGCAGCGGATCTAAAAGTTTCCAAATCTTTGGCGTCAAAAACAAGGTAGAGATTCTCGTTTTCAGCCCAGTCACTCAGTACAACACCGCATTCATTGTTTTTTGTGTATCTCCATAATCCATGATGGCTATTAAAGTCTCCAGCGTATACCGATGGGTAAGCAGTGGTCGGCAGGACAGTCATGGGCCACATCGCGTTGGGTGGTTTAGAGATGTTACTTACGAAAATATCCACTTTTATCGTAACGTTGTGGATTTCATCTGTTGAATTTGCCGACACAAACTGGGCATGTTCGACATTGTTTCTCACGTATGTAGCAACACCGAACGCGTTGTGATATGTGACACCAATAAGCTCATAACCATGTATCCTCCCCCTTCTATGCAGGTCTTCTGCGGTTGAAGCATGCGTGTCTTGGATCAGAACCACATCTACGTTGTTATCCAAGAGAAGTTTGGACAAGCACTCGCTTTTTGCTAGAATAATTCCTTCTATATTTATGTGGCACAATTGGGGTGAGGGTCCAACTGTTTTTGTCAATAGGTCCTGAAGAGGACCATTTTTTATTTTGTGATCGTCTTCACTAAATTGCATGTTTTTAGCCAGGAAATCCAAAATAAGATCAAATTTTTGGTCTGGCTGCCGAGTCGCTCTAGCTCATTTAGCGTTACCCAGCGTGCACGTGCAGTATTCTACTACGGACGCGAGCTAGTCTGCACCCAAGTGAATACTGACAATACTTTTTAGACTACGAGCTTATATAGTAACGCAATGTTCGGTGAATCGTGAAAAATACTTGACCGTTAATTGGATTTTGACTTGGTTAGTTTAAGATATTTTATGGTGCTTAGAAGAGAATTCAAAATTCTGTTGATTTCTACTGATGGGCTATTAAACACTTCGTCATTCTGCTTCAGGATGCTTCTTTTTTCAACTCATGTTTATTCCAGTGTTCTTTGTGAAATACTCACCTTACTTACCACTGGCTATTTTTTTGTCCCGAACATGTGCTATTTCGGATTTTGATGTTTAATCTCTATGGATGTTCCAACGACATTTTTGTTTTCCCCGTGTATGAGCCGCCTCATTTCCAACGTACCTGATATATACTGTTATTCATTCTTTTTGAATTTCCAGTTGCATTTCCGTGAGAGAGTTTCGTAATATAGCTGTTAACTTGAATAGAGTCTTTACGATTTGTGTCCAAATCATTCTATTGTTTCTGAGAGTTCTTTGACATAGGAAATGCTGAGCACCGTCTCTCCTTGTTGGTTGGTGGTCGCCTATTGTGCATAGCTCCTCATGCACTTTCTGCATTAGCCTCTTTGAATAACCATTTGTTGTATGATCGCTTTTGATGTCGAGTAGCTCTTTCTTTAGACACCCTCGGTAAGGATCTAATCACACCTTGCTTAGTGGCTTCAGAGCGATTAGAAGCAAAGTTTAGATAATGACCTGTATGCATTGACCTCCTACATACTGTTGTTACTATTTGCACTTTTCTTCTTCCGGTAAATACATCAAAGAACGGTAGTGTATCTACTGATTCCTTCTCAATTGCAAACTTGATAGGTGGCTTTAAGGCATTAATGTGGTTAAAGTACTGGCCTACATACTGTTCTTCAAGTTTCCAGATAATTAAAGTAACCTCATATACCACAATTTTGGCTAAGTTCATGTAGATTTTGGCAACTGCAGATGAAACTGGTGATCCCATAAGCAGCCCATCTTCTTGGAGAAAAAATTAACTCTCCTAAAACTAGCAATTACTCATGCAATTATTTAATAGTTCTATTTGACTAACGACTGGTAGTATTGTTCTCTTATTTAGTGCAATGTCCTCTTCCAACTTTGTCTTAATTTTTCTTCAGAATTCTTTTATTGTAATGTTTGCGTGCAGGTTTCATCGTCAAAACTAACGATACGGTGTAACACGGTGAAAATTTACTTTTTCTACCAGTTCTACAGAATGTTTGGAGTCTTACACAAATTAGGTGGTATCGTCCTGAAAAGATTGGATTAGCCGAATGAGGAATTTTGTAAGATTGCACCCTGAAGAGTCGCTTGCACTAATGTGTCTGAGGGGAATGTCGGCTTTGTAGATTTTTGATATTGCATGACCAGTAATCCGTGACGCCTATGGTTGGCGTGCAGATTATGTAGCTCAGATCGACGATGGATCTACGTCAGGTGAGAAGAGATGATAAAGAAGGCACTTCGGTAAAGCAATAACAATGTCTATTGGTCAAAAACTTAATGAATTTACACTGTACCCGATTCAGTTCTTTAAGAGCGGTGTTGTGTTTTAATTTATGGTTAGCTTTGGCAATTTGAGTAGATAACTATTTAGCTGTTCTTAGTTTATCTTAATTTCACTCAGCACTTTAAGACACTGTAACCATTTAACTTTTAAAATCACTTGACATAGAACTTTCAACGATCTGTTGTAGATTTGACCTGAGTAATTTAGATGGATATCCACCAAAGAACTGCGCTTCTGTGAGCTGCACCTCTTGAGTTAGGTTTGAGGACTAGGATATCGGTAGAACAACAAGAGGCTACGTTCCTGTGAATTGCAGGCAATGGTTAGAGCGGAATAGATGACGAAAGTCTGTGGGACTGACGATCCGTTTGTCTATTTATATAATAAAATCTGCTGTCTATAGCAACTTAAATATTCATAATTGCTTGCACTATTCGCTCGCGTTGTTTATAACGTATCTTTAATATTTACATAATATTTTCCAAGTTCAAGTTCAAAGTAAGGACAGGGTGATAATTAGTTCGCAGTTTAAATGTTTTCAATACTTCACATAATATAATATAATATGATGGCTTGCTGTGGTGTGGCATTAATTTGGCTCTTACCGTGTCCTCGAAGTTGTCCTTGTATATTCGTAAGGTGTTTTAAGCAGTCCTTTCTATTGAAGTTGTTAGGATCTTTGTTTGACAAGAAGTAGTTTTCTTTTCTAAGTGTATCTTTAAATTTTGCGTCATATTCTAGGACGTCTATGACAACGAGGGCATTTCTTTTGTCTGCTGTTAAAATCATGACTGAATTATTTTTCATAGTTCTTTCAGGTCTACTTCTTCTTTTAAGATATTCTTTGTGAGATTCTTTTCTTTTTCCAAATAAGTGCAGATTCTTTACTTTAAATCCTCTGTTAAGGTTGGTTCTATTCAAACGATCTCTACTGTTTCAGATTCGATCTTGGTCGATTTTCTAAACAAACAGAGATGTGCTCGTAGGCACTATAATTTATCATAGGGGCCAGTTCTAAAGTGACCCTGATAAATAAAACAAACACCTTTAGCATTATACAGGGTGTCTGGAAATAGCATCGCCAAATTACAGAGGATGATTCTACATAAGAAAACATAAACATTTTTTCATATGAACATGGGTCCGAAAATGCATAGTTTTCAAGATACAGGGTGTCAAACTCATCAGTTTTTTTTTAATACCTTAAATATGATTTTACTGATTTGAAATTTGGCAGGGGTATCTGTAGTAAAAAGGGGCTCATTTGGCCCTAATTAGATTAACAATATAAATTCCAGTGGCGTCCCGAAGGGCATCATACCGAATATTATTGACAAAAAAAGTGTGCGCTGCTGACTTTTTCAAACATTTTATATTTTTTTCGTATTAATTAACTAAAAATACAATAATTTTGATTCTTGAGTTGTTTTCGTATCTTGCGTCGTTTTCGATAAAATAAAAGTAAAAACCGGTTTATTACATTTCCAAACTTTTTGATAAAATCGATATTTTTATTTATATCTTAAATATGCTTTTACCGATTTTGTTGAAATTTAATGGGGTTATCTGTAGTAATAGGCGGCTCATTTAACCTTTATCAGATTAAAAATAGAATATCCAGTGGTGTCCCGGGGGGCATCATAACGAATATTATTGACAAAGAAATGTGCGCCACTGACACTTTTAAACATTTTATATTTTCTTCGTATTAAGCATCTAAAAATACAACATTTTTGTTTCTTAATTTGTTTTCGTATCTTGCTTCGTTTTCGAGAAAAAAAAAACCTGTTTATTACATCGTTTCGTGTAGAATTTTGTGCCCTAAAGAAATGTAATAAACTGGCTTTTATTTTTTTTCTCGAAAACGAAGCAAGATACGAAAACAAATTAAGAAGCAAAAATGTATTTTTAGCGGCTTAATACGAAAAAAATATAAAATGTTTAAAAGAGTCAGTGGCGCACATTTCTTTGTCAATAATATTCGGTATGATGCCCCCGGGACGCCACTGGACATTATATTTTTAATCTAGTAAAGGCTAAATGAGCCGCCTATTACTACAGATAAAACTATTAAATTTCAACAAAATCGGTAAAAGCATATTTAATATATAAATAAAAATATCGATTTTATCAAAAAAGTTTGGAAATGTAATAACCGGTTTTTACTTATTTTTATCGAAAACAACGCAAGATACGAAAACAACTCGAGAATCAAAAATATTGTATTTTTAGTTGCTTAATACGAAAAAAATATAAAATGTTTAAAAAAGTCAGCGGCGCACACTTTTTTTGTCAATAATATTTGGCATGATGCCCTCCGGGATGCCACTGGACTTTATATTTTTAAACTAATTAAAACTAAATGAGCCCCTTATTACCACAGATAACCCTGACAAATTTCAACAGTAAAATCATATTTAAGATATTAACAAAAAACTGATTTTTTATAAAAAGTTTGACACTGGAAACTATGCATTTTCGGACCCATGTTCATATGAAAAAATGTTCATGTTTTCTTATGTAGAATCACCTTCTGTAATTTGGCGATGTTATTTCCGGACACCCTGTATAAATATTATAATAAAACAACTGGAAGCTCATAAATAAACAAAATATAAATAGTAAATGATTGTATGTAGTCAGTGCTACGATATGGACAACATCAGTCGATGCTACGTATCCACCTTGCAGGAATAAATCAAGAATAATACCTTAAAAGCTAAAGCATTGAATAAACAGTTGTAGTTCTAAACTAGTATATGGTTATACAGCCCAGTGTGAGCTCGGTTAGCTGAGATAACTTTGAGATGAAATACAGCAATATACAAGCAATAATAACAGGATAAATATTACCTTAATGTCCACCTATAAGCTACTATGTACACTATGTTCACAATTGACGAGCAACGTTCAGAAGTTTATCTTCCAACACTGGGGAAAGTCACTTTAAAAAACACTTGATAAGTTTCTTGCTAGCTTCTATATACAATGTCGTTCGATTTCTTGCAAATAAGAATGACTTGAATATAGTAGGTTGAGATGGTACGCAGTTATTCCATAATAGCATGACATGGATGCCTTTGTGAGTGCGGTTCTTATACACGCAAAAATGATAACGAAACATGCTATGCAGGTAGCACAGATAAGCTGAAATCCGTGTAGGAAATAGCATTTGTGAGATCTTGAATATTGGCAGACAAGTAACGGGAATCCTTATATTAGAATAAGGCCAGAGAATATTTGCAGACAATTGCAGGGTAATCCTTATATTAGAATTAAGCCAGAGTATAACAAACCAGTGTTATATTTTGATAAAGCATAGAGAATGTTGAACACCCATGGACAAGACCAATGGGAACGCGAGCACAGCGACGGTACAGCATTATAGATGTTGAGAGGTTGTGATTGTAAGCGTGTGTGTTTACTTATTTGGGGCTTGAGACAAGACTCGATTACTTGTGGTTCGAGACAAGACTCGATTATGAGAACTCCCATGGGCGATTTCCATGGGGCGCTAGTACAGCGATGGTACAGCGTCACACTGACTAAGAGATTAATGGCATACAAGGTGCCGATAAATACCTTTTCTTGTAGGCTTGAGATGACGATGAATATGGCTGAATACCACAATGTCACTTGAGTAGAGCTCTAGAGAGATTAGGAAGTCTCAAAACGTGAAATCTGCTTGGCGGGAAAGCGCCCTTCGCGCGACTTGCTAGTGTGAGAGTCGAGATGCTACTGAATTCTAGAACGTGATAACTAGATCAACTCGAAGGAGTTGTCAACGCCCCTTGTCACCGCCCCTCCGGAAATAGAAAGGGCAATAATATAAATTTAGAGATATTGTGTGAAAACTTAGCATGACCGGTTGTCTAAATTAATATTATGAATTTTAACACAAACCTGGTGGAAATCTGCTGGCTGGTTTTCATGAAATTCGATTATTTAAGATCGGAATTTTAGGGACCTCTAGAATTATGGCAAAGAAGTTTTAGGTTGGGTGAAGTGGTTATCCTGTAGGAAGCGCTGTGATTGGTTGGGTCGACGTAGGTTGAGCGCCAGGTTCAGATGAATAAACGTTGTATCAAGAGATGGCGTTAGTAGTATCTCCGGGCTTTTAAGGTTTCTTTGGAATGCGAGCAGTGGCGTGGAATGTTAAAATTGTACAAGATAAAATCGTTAGATTTGAGAACGTGTTCAAATGGTTTTTGAGCATCCACTGCGGCAACAATGGCGAAAATGGGTATCCATTTTGGAGTTACGGCAAAGTTAAGGCCTTGCTCGTATTGCATTATGCTTCCTGAGAGGATAAGATGCTAAGAATTACATATGTCAAAGGATTCAAGCCAGCAGCTCGATTACAAAACTTTCTAACGAATGCTCGACCGGAAAGTCGACAAGATAAGAAAAACTGTATATATCGGGTACAATTCAGTAGAGTATAAAGAACAACACTAGTATAAACGAAATTTCAAGGACCAGCAAACATGTAGCAACATGGCATAATACTTAGTAGCCAATCCCAACATAACTACTTATTTAATACATCAGATGATAGCCTATGATACGATATTCTAACATTTCCAGGGAAACTCAGTGGTCAAAAAGCAAAGTAGATTATAAATGCAGCCTGCATTTATAAGTTCAGTGAAACAAATCTGAGACGTACGTTAGATACATTGAAGGCTAATGAAAGGCTATAATTCATCAACAATACTGGGTGAAATTGTTGATTACCGAGAAGAGCACACAATACAAAAATTCAACTGTGGCATCCACGTTCGATGAGAGCTTATTCAGAAGCTTCAGTCAACATTTGGTAGCCATTTAGTCACCCCTATGATATGATCGATTTGTCCTCGATCAAAATGGTTGATTTGCTCAAGTTACATAAAACCCTTGAGTCGAACAAACCATGTTCTGCAATTTTCTACAATTAGAATAGGCTTTTAAGGGATATAGATTATTAGTTATTAAAAAGGAGCCAGAATTGGTGTTTCATAAGGATCAGTGGTGGTCTAATAATATTTGACGTAGTATGTTGTTTGGTATAAGAAGTCATAAGAAATGCAGCTACTTTAGTTAATTATTATTTTATTATATATATAACCCAGTATATTTCTTCAGACATATAAAAATAATAAGTCCAATTTACCTAAAGTCGTGAAAAGAAAAATCAATTTAAAGTGTTTAATGCTTGAGCCGATCAAGGTTTCGATAAGAAGGAAAAGCCGTTAGGTGGATAAAATCCCTTATCCGGCGATCAACAAAACAAAAACGCGCGATCTGTCTTGAAAATTATAAATTATATAAAAATAGCCAATAATAACGGGTGGCGTGTCTTAGAACAGTATTCGTGCGCCTCGGGGTTGTAACGTTAAACGGGGTACATTATGGCGCACGCGAATTACCGATCGAGAGCGCAAACAAATGCTTGTTCACGCGAAACAACTGCCACTTACCACAACTAAGTCAAGTTAGCCGAATTAACACATTCTATTATCGAAACAAAAACAAAAACATTAAATAGAGAACTAGCAACACACATAAAGTTGTTCAGCAACCTTTGGGTGAAATCTCCATAGCCGCAAAATTCTCATTTATTTCGGAAAATTAAACTTTACGAGGGATGGATAAAAATATCAGCTTTTTCTTACGTGTAATTGCCTATGGAATCAGCTGTTCCATCTTGATTATGCCCGATAGATGGGTTAGTATTTTATAATTGGGTTAGGAGATATATTTTATTCTGAGGAGAAACCCAATTTTGAAAAAATCACTTGTCATGTGTACGGGGGTTAGAATGGCGTCACTTGCAGAAAGGTCGAAAAGCCACTTTCGTCATGTGTCTTCACTGCAGGTATTGAAACGCATCTGGGGCTAGGGACCAGAACGGCGCGGTATCCTACAACTAGTGGCATAAGAGATCAGAACGGTGCCTCCGCCACGTATCACAGAACAAAGAACAGCCAGCACTAGGGATCGAGACAGCACCCCCCCCCCCCACATCATCAACCAAATTGCGCAACAATCCGATGCGTAACGCTGCGTTGCACAAGTGCATCAAAATTTTGATCAAACTTTAGTTGTAAGTTGTGCATTCTACGAGAAACAATCATGTCCTCAAGGGCTATTGCGTTCATTATTATCACGTTTCCCAGATGATGGCGATGTTAGCAGAAAACAAAGGATTTGGATGAAATAATCGCTAATAAAAAGGGTCACTCTTGCAACGGTGTAATTCAAGAATTACAGTTATCATCACCTTATGATTAAAAAAATTATTTGAGGATGAATTAAAATACTTTTGGAGAATTGTTACAAATGGTATTTCCGCATATCATATAAACAAGACACACAATTGAGAGATGCAATATCTCCAAAGCAAAGGTTGTTTGCTACTTTACAGTACTTGGTATCTAGTCTTACATACGAAGCTTTAAAATTTTAAGCAGTAATTGCTGCCCAAAAACTAGTGTTGAAGAAAAACCCCAACAAATGTATGTAACTTGTCATTTTTCACCGTATGGTTTGGTGATAACACCCTGTATGAATGTAGTATGAATGAGTCACAATTAATCTATGAATATATTTATTTCACCCCAGGTAAACAGAAATTTGTGCCTTTAAATCAGCATATGTCAGTTCTTCATTACCCCTTAGTTCAAACCTGGATGTGGTCGATCCCATTATATAATGTCAGGGAAAACGTTTGTAATCGTTTTCAATTCAATATATCCTCGTCTCCGTCACTGTTGTGCTGTGTCGAAGAGAGAAGGAGCATTTTTCTACCCTCTCAAATGCGATAATGGGATCGCCCACGCTTATATCCCCGCTAAGCAATCTGACATTACGTCAAACACATCGTCCTGAATTGTTCTCAATTTAATATATATTTGTCTCCGCTAGTATTGTGCAAACAACAATAAAGAGAGAATACAGTTTCTACCCTTTCAATCTCAAATGAATTCGGCATTTGTGCAATCCCCACTTTATTTCGCCTTCTTGCCGCCTAGCGATAGAAAAATTATATTTCAGTGCAGTTCCAGCGCTCACTCGGCTAGCAGTAAAACGTGCTGTTCTCCCTCTGGCCAAAAGTAAAATTCCTTTTGGGCCTGCACAGATATTGTAGAATATCTAGTGTACCTCAGTTATCTTTGTCCAAACGTGGACAAAGACCTCTTTGGGTTATTTTTCGCAATTCTAAAACAATACAAAATCGTAGCGTCTCTTGTGAAGAAGTAACATTGTAGAATGGCGTCTGCAAATTGGCAGTAGGGAAAATCCATTCCAATCCTAGCTGATGAAATCCAATGTGCGAAATTAAATAGGCTACCCCTAGGTACGATAATAGTAGAGAAAACAGGTGATTAAGGTATTTTTATAGTGAAAGGAAGTTGGAACTTTTAAAGACAAACTTTTCATTTTAAATTAACAAATCAAGACTTTTTTGTAGCTACTTAGTAATAAGTAACTTGTTGTATTTCTAGATTTATGAGAGTGAATGAGTGACTGCAAGATAGTAGTATTTAAAAATTGTACATATTTTTTACATCAAGTGCAAATGCATAATTGCATTATTAAAGTACGTTAACATACCCACCTGGTTTCAATTCATATCTATGTGTAAAACCCCACGACCCTATTTTAATACAGTCCACTAGTTTTGATTGTGGTTAATTATCCAACTAGTTGCCACCCCCACCTTTGTGGCCATAATAAATTAAAAAATAATTTGTTTGTACCGACCAACTAGGCAAAATTATAATTCAGACATGTGAAGCAAAGAAAAAGTGCTGAAGAAGTACATTCAGGTTAGTAATTTATTTTCATTTATTTATTCGTAGCCAAACATAAAATAAGTAAAGAGTAAGTTTCCCTACACATAAAGCAAAATATTTATTCTTGATATTGAGGATCACTTACAAGTTGTGATACATATGTATAGGAGATTTCATTGTTTTTATGTTGGTTAAATGATATTTGTTGCGAATTGTATGATGTAGTGGTTAATTAGCAAACTGTGAAGGTAATGAATGCGTCGAGTGTAATGAATGCGTTGGTGTTTGCTGGCATGAAGAAGGTGTTTGCTAGTATGAAGAAGGTATTTGTTGGTATGGAGAAGGTGTTTCCTGGCATGGAAAAGGTGTTTGCTGGAATTGAGAAGAAGATGTTTGCGTGCTTGGCAATAATTTAGAACTTGCAGTCAGTGAATATGGTCTTGTGTGTCCTGCATTTATGACAACGAAACCTAGACACCAAGGCTCCTAAACGACTTTCATATAAATTATCATGTAATGCCGTATTTGCGTGTATCTGTTGATCTGTTGATAAAGCCATATATTCAAAAACCCAACGGTTGTCCAGATTCTGCGCCTTGGTGTTTGAAGATTTTATATGTTCACATGCCATTTGTGACAATTTGTTACGTTTTTGACACTTTGCTAGCCATCGATGAAGTGTGGTCTGCCTCTTTTTCTTTTTTTGCTGGGAGGGAAAGAGGTGCTAGTAGCTGATCAACATTTCCCAAACGCTCGGCACCTATTTCATGTACGAAAATGTATGAAGAGGATTGGATATAAGCCAGTGGCAGCTCGTGACAATAAGAACTGGTGAATCAAATTTAATTACCTCACCTCCACTCCAGGGAATGTACCTAGTATCAAATTTTACTTTACATAATTTTACCTCCAGAACAGGTTTTAAGAGGAGAAAAAGCCACACCGGATCATAAACGGGAAAATGTAAAGTAATTTTTATATAGTTCTATTATCGAAAACCGACCCAACAGAAATTTCAGAAGTAATACACGCAGCTATACACAAATGCAACGTCGCAACCACTGTGAAACACGAATTAAATACACCCGATATCCCAATTCGGAAATGAATCTTGCTTTCGAGGTGGTGTCATCCCCATAAGCGCTTATCTATAATATTCAGACAATATGGCGAGTTGCCATGACAACCACCGTAAACAAATGTATCAGTATAAACGCGCAACGCGAGTTGATTCAATCAAGGCGAAAGGTGATTCGACATAGAATGGAAATAAAGTTCGCAATGTGTTATATGTCTTTTTGTTTCAGGTGTTGTGCCAAGTAAACTGGCGGATTGCCCTTTCTACTTGAGCATATAATATAAGCCTATTCAAATGTATCCAGAAACAAATCAACCAAATACAGAACACTATGACATAGAATAGAATATTGCCTAGTGTTTAGAAACTTGGACGAAATATTAACGAACAAGTTCTTACTTTAAAATGAATAAGACATTCAACAAAAGGAACAAACTTGAAAGGGGTTGGGTCAAGGCTCAAGAAGATAGTTTCAGTAAAAATGAGATAATATATAAGTAGAATATGTAAATAAATTATCTGTATATTCATCACATGTCTATGTAGCTCAAATATATCTTGATAAACATCAATTTAAAAAATGTATGTGTATGAAAGTTATTGAATACACGTTCTATATTTATATTTATGTCTCAGTATGATGTACTAGATACTTATGATATGATAATAACATCAGGACGAATATTGGATTTTGGAATTTAATTGGAGAGTTGTCACTATAGGATATCGTCGAGCCCGGAATCGCATAAAGTTGTCTATTGAATTCTATTATTAAATTTATTTTCTACCTTACGTCTATCGATAGTTTACTTAATCTAGTTACACTTTCACGACACCCTCTTTAACCTTTCCTAAAATATTACACAATTCTATAATTTTGCTCAACTCTACCATACTACTACCAAAATTTAAACCGAAAATTAAACATATCTTACAATAATTATTAGACTTTCTCCTTCCGCTTTAGAGCACCACTTGACTCCGTCTGATTTCCATCCGTATATTCTTTTCCATGCCGTCCTTCACTCGGTAGATACAGTACGCTAAAACAGCTATGGCAGCTACACAGAAGGCTACAACTCCCAGAAGTTTGCTTATGGAAAATCCTTTAGTATTAGTAGTATTCTGAGTTACATCTCCACGGTTACCTGCTTGATTTACCAAAACTTCTTCTTTCGTCTGACTGGAGCCCATTTCTTGATACCGCTTTGTCACATTAACACCAACTCCCTTAGTTACTATCCAACAGCATGCAAGTTCTGGCAGGGCCGCCATCTGATGTTCTCTGTTAGGTTCGCCAGTATCGTTGCATACTGAAGGAGACAACTCGCGTAGTTTTATGGTTTTATTAGTTAAAACATAAGTACTTTATAATACACTAATAGGAATCAAATCGGAAAAAGTTCCTCTGTTAGATACACATAAATGTACATCTATAAATAATCACTTTCAGGGTTTGTCTATATTGTACTTAACCTCTAAACATTTGCTATTATCTAAATATCATGAATGCTTATTAAAAACATCAACGAATTCATGGTTATCCTAATTTCTGTCGCCCTGAACTATCAAGGTAATTATGCAATAATAATACATACAATTTGTCGGAATCCAGTACAGTATACATGTATTGAGAAGACTAACCTTTACCCTAGTACTACCTACCTACCTACCTAAAAAAGTCTGTGTACATTTTTGTAAAAAATATCATATATTCTGTTGAATATTGACTTAAAAACCGGAAAATAAAACTTTGTTACGCCAATGTGCAGCTAAATAATGTGGCTACCAGCCCGTGAAAAGTTTATCAAAGTCCACTACGCGGATCTAAAGAAAAATTAAATGAAAAATACCTAAAATTATAGTGACTGGTTTCTTATGTCCGTCAGTGTATATAGTCATAACAATCATCATACAAATTTTTATCACACGGTAAACCATAGACATAACTGATATAGATGTTTCTGTCTATTTTAATCAAGCTAAAGCCACTCTGGAGGATCTACAATGCGTTTAGACATACAAAGATAATTTTCAACTTCCTGATGTTATAAAATCGTCGATCCTGATAGCCTCGAGCTGATTTCGGGTGTTTTCATGTGTCATAATTATCAAGTCTGAACGCCATATGCTAAAAAAACTCTAACGGATACGAATATGCTAATCACAGAATAAATTAATATGTTGTTCACATGCATATGCATTTTGGTTAACGTCCTGTCCAGTTAAGAACATTGTCAGCGTAAATAATGGCGATAGTTGGCCAAGCACAGGGAAAGAGAAGGGCAGGGAAATCTGGTGCTTCTTCATACCATTCCAATGATGTAAGTGTGTATTTCGATGAACTGGGGAAAATTACTTACTTTTTTGGATATCTTGCTGCACTTGTCTTAGAAGAAGAAGCTTCGTGTTATTGTTAAGAATAAGTGACCCAAGACGAAGTAATTTTTGGGAGGAAACCTTCTTAATGAGAGGATTTCGAAAGAATTGGAAGGACGTTGCAGGTATTGTAGGCTGTAGTTGCTCACTTATTTCACTGCTTTTACCTCATAATTTAGTAGCACTAGAAGCACTACCGCCTGCAATACCTGCAATATCCTTCCAATTCTTTCGACACCCTAATTAAAGATTTACACTTTAAGCTCGTGCAGGTAAGTACTCAATCAAATCGCCGATAAATTATTTTACAGAACGTGATCACGACCGTAATACAAATTCATGCAAATAAAAAGACGTACTTACACTAGGCCTAATATTATACTTAAACATACCAAGCTCCTTCCAGATTAAGTATAGATCCTTACTTTAAAAGTTATAAATTAACGACGTTTTTCTCTAAGATACATTTTTGTTTACAACTTTGGAAAACTAAGATTACAACACCATAAGCTATGTAAAGATTATGGTGTTATAAAATTTTATGCTATAAATAAAATGAAAGGGAGATAATAAAAAATGTACTCGCGAAAAGCAAAAAAAACTATGTGTGCTTAAAACCACACGACAGAAGTGAAACTTTCACTTCCATCCCGTGTCTCATCTTTGTTTTTATTAATCATCTGCTTGAATTTTCTTTGTTCTGTTCTATAAAGCTTTAGATCTGCGTCACGTCCTGCATGGATCCATTTTTTGTATGCTTCCTGTTTTCGCTCTTTTTGCCTTTCCATGTCTTCACTCCATGTTATGAGTGTATTTCTGTTGTTTAAGTCTTCTGTTCCAAGCGCTTCAAAGGCTGCTGACTGTATTGAATCAACTATATGTTCATATAAGGCACCTGTTTCCTGTGACTCCCAGTCGTCGTTAAGCTTCTGGTTTAGACGATTTTGGTATAGCTGTCTAAAACTTTCTTGATACAGACTCTTTAGGTTTTATTTAGTACACTTTAGCTTAGTTTCTTCCTCACTTGTAGTCTCAGTTTCAGTTTTCATAGTGTTAAATGGGATTTCAAAGTTTGCTTTAAGCAGAAAGTGATCAGATCCGCATTATATACCTCTGTGTACCCTGGCATCATTTACTTTGAATTTTGTGTTTTGTTTTATAATAATAATCTATTATTGTCGTTAAATGTCTTGCATCATAATACCAAGTATATTTATGTAAGTTTTTGTGTTGATAGAAGTCGTTAATTTTCATATTGTACTGGCTGCAAATACTAAGAAGCCTCTCACCATTTCCATTCAGCAATTCTTCGCCATGATTACCGACCACGTTCATCTCTATAATACCTCTTTCTTCATCTTCTATTTTTCCTGTTAAACTTTGTACATTCCATGTTCCAAAAATAATTTTCCTTTACCGTTGCTTGTGTCTTCGTTGTGGAGTTCCGTCCGAGTTCCGAGGCTGGGTTCTGGGGTTTTGAACTGTTATTAGATGTTTTCCAGATGCCGGATTGCTAATCCTGCGATCCAACCCTCGCGATCCAACCCCCAATCCTGGAGGACCGTGTAATTTTTTAGTCAGGGTTGTCTTCCTTTAGCCTTTAATAAACCAATATCTCTCTACAAGGCAGCAGCTTGCCGTATCCTGGCAGGAGTCCTTACGGGTACTATCATCCGGGCCAAATGAACCCTGGCTTTTTTTAACGAATTTGTTACTCCTCCCCTTCACCCTTTTCCAACCTGGCTTAGGACAGACTTTGGCGGGTTTCCAATGTACATAATATTCTAATATTTTTGGCCGCCCAGTATCTAAAATGGGACTACTGTGCGCCGCTGTATTTTCTACACGTACTTAAGGAAACATCCTGTATAAGAAGTAACTTTCATTAAAAATTGATGCTTGGTTCAACACTAGCATAATTCTAAAATAAAAGGTCTATTGCATTTAGACAATGCTCTACCGGCGTCGAAAATTCACTTGCACGAACATATATACATAATTCTCCTCCTCTCGACCGAGTTAGTCAAGTTTGAAGATTGTTAGATAATTTTTGAAATTAACACTATATAACCATGAAAATAGCGGCTGTTTCCCTCTCGGTTCGGGTTTTGTTTTGTTTTTGTTCTGGTTAGGAAACAGACTGAATTTTCGTACGAAATAAAAAATTATTTTGCCCTGCTCATCATTAATTTGGTAATTACGAGTAAATTGGGTGTGATGCTATTGTGCATATGTATTTTGTTATCAGGCAAGATTATTATGTGTTCAGGTTTATTGGTTAAATGTTGACCATCCCTCTAGTTTTTTATTTCTGAAGTTAAACAAGTGTTTTTTTTTATCAGATAATGTATACTTTTCAATTCATTTACATTTTAAAAATTAGTGTTTACTATTTAAGCTTTATTAATTATTAAAATAAAAACCAGGTTAGTGTAGCTAATTTTATAAAATGGTTAATAAGTCGTTCTTTCAATAAAATATAAAGAAAAAATCCGATGGCTAATGTCACCCCCAACAAGCGTCAGTTTGGCTTTCGTGAGAACACCAGTACAACTGATGATACCATCTAATACAAGATTTGTACTAACGTATGAACGATGGTGTAGTGTCGGCGGCAGTTTTTTGTGACCTGCCGAAAGTTTCTGCCTCTGTTAGCCATTATGCTGTGGAAACTACATCACCATGGTTTAAGAAGAGTTTCTTTTCCTGGCTTTTATCGGTCCTGCTTAGTCGAAGAGAAGGTGTTTTCATAGGGCTTAATTGCTCTAATTACCAACCCATTGATTAGGGAGTGCCACAGGGTTCTGCCTTGGGTTGAGTACTCTTCTTGCTCTACACAAATGATCTATGCCTGACAAATTGTTGCCCTTTTTACCACTTCATTTGTACGCTTTTGGAAGAATGAGACCACTTCGGCTCTGGCTAAACTATGTACACACTGGGGCCAGAGCAAGGACTAAGATCCTAGGACCTCACCTGCTCGAGTGGTAACTATGTTATCCGGTGCACCCTGCTAGATAACTGACAAGGCTCTGACGGCCGAATGATCGCCGGAATAAGCGATTAACCTCCACTTTGTCAACGGCTACGGGCGGATGAACAAGCTGGAGGAAGGCACTATTTTGTCATGAGGCCAAGGAATTGGCCTCAGAGGCGGAGGAATTACCACGGTAGTCAGCGGCATAAGGATACCGAAGGCGACGGAAAACCACGATATTAAAGATCATTATGATATCCCCAGGACATATTTTGTCCATTCTTTTCATCATGACAGGAAACACGAGAAAAAAGACCCTCAATCCCGGGCAGATGATGAATGATCAGAGGGTGCCAAGAATCCCCCGCACTCTATATGAAGCAGGAAAGCTGGAAAATACCATAAAAGAAATGAACAGACTAGAATTGGATATTTTGGGTATTAGCGAGACGAGATGGCCAGACAGTGGCACGTGTAAAAAGGGCCAAACAACATTCTACTACTCAGGCAATAACAATCCAGATCACAGGAACAGAGTAGGATTTGTTAGTGGAGTTGTAGGAGTGTTAAGAACGTAATAGCACATTCCTATAGGATTATGTTATTGCAACTAGAAACTAGACCTGTTAATGTCAACTTGATACAGGTACATGCACCGACTGCAGAAAGACCGGACGTTGAGGCTGAGCAATTCTATGAACAGCTAAGAGAGAT
This sequence comes from Pissodes strobi, assembly GCA_016904865.1. Taxonomy (NCBI): domain Eukaryota; kingdom Metazoa; phylum Arthropoda; class Insecta; order Coleoptera; family Curculionidae; genus Pissodes; species Pissodes strobi. The sequence goes on along the minus strand of MU182175.1, from coordinate 158,562 downwards.
GCTCGGAGCAACTAAGGCTTACGAAATAACTGTCGTACTCGGCGACTTCAATGCTAAGGTTGGAAACGGACCTATCCCAGCGATAACGGGCTCTTTCGGACTAGGGTAGCGAAACGAGCGTGGAGATATGTTAATTCAGTTTAGTCAGGAACATCAGCTCGTCGTCAAAAATACATTCTTTAAACTTCATCCACGACGTCTCTACACGTGGAAATCATCAGGAGACAGAGTGAGGAATCAAATAGACTACATACTGATAAATCGTAGGTACCAGAGCAATATAAGCATGTAGTTGCCTATCAAGGTGCGGACATTCGCTCGCATCATCGCAAAGTTTAACTTCAGACTGGAACTATTAAAGAGGAGGAAGATACAGCCAAAACCTAATATACGAAGTCTAACTGAATCAAATACAAGGGAAAACATGAGAGCCAAACCGCAAAAACTCTGCCTGACAAGCAATACTGATTGCGAATACGATCCTGAAGAAATATGGCTTAAAACCAACATAAATGTGGCCACAAAAATTCTACTTGGCCCTGATGAAAGAACAAGTCTAAAACCCTGGATGATATTAAAAATATTATACTTAATGGAACTGAGGTAATTAGTCAAAAACCAAACTGATAGATATAAGGAGTATAATCGAATCATAAGAAACAAAATGAAAATGCTAAGGCGAATTGGAGTAAAAACCAATGTGAAGAGGCTGAAAATTTTCACAGACTTCATGACAGCTTTAATTCCCATAAAAAACTAAAGCAAATAACAGGCACTAATAGGAATAAACCGCTAACATCATTTACAAATGACCACGGAAGACTTATTGTAACTCAGGAAGAAATTAAGCAGATGTGGTTAAAATATGCAACAACCCTTTTTCACGATAACCGAGAAGACAACGTGGTAACCTTGCCTAATCAAATGAGCGGTACAGCTATCATTAGGTCCGAAGTGGAGGAAGCTGTGGGACTGTTGAAGGACGGTAAAAGTCCAGGACATGATAACATTTATGCTGAAGTGCTAAAACAAGTGGATCTACACCATTTAACACGTCTATTTAACAGAATATATGACTCCCACAAACTACCGGAAGATTGGCTTAAATCGACTTTTACTATCATTCCTAAGAAAAATAACCCCAAACAGCGTGAGGACTTTAGACTTATTAGCCTGATGAGCCATGCACTTAAAGCTTTGCTCAGAATAATTCACTGTAGGATACATAACAAATGTAAAGAAATGAGCGGTGATACGCAGTTCCGTTTCATTAGTGGACTAGGAACAAGTGAAGCTTTATTCTCGCTAAAGCTGCTGGTACAAAAGAATATGATCAACAGCTGGATTTCTTTCTCTGTTTTATTGATTACTAAAGAGCTTTGGATAATGTCAAACATGATTTACTTCTAGCAAAACTACGAGAAATCGGAATAGATGAGAAGGATATTCAAATCATAAAACATTTATATTAGAACCAGAAGGCCGAGGTGAAGATAAACGACACAGTATCGACCGAGGCTTTCGATGTAACCAAGGGAGTGCGACAGGGCTGTATTTTATCTCCGATGCTTCTTAACATTTATGTTGAGAAAATATTTCAGATTGCTCTCGAAAATGAACCCAGGTATATCAAGGTCAATGAAAGACCCATCAATAATATCAGATACGCGGACGATACCGTGGTGTTGGCCTCCACTTTGGAGGATTTTCAGCATCTATTAAATAAGATAAATGGCATTGGTCGGCGGTACGGCCTGCATATTAACATCTCCAAAATGAAATCCATGGTGATCAGTAGACGAATCCGATAGGTTATTCTCGATATAGACGGCGAAAACATCGAACACGTGACGAGATTTAGGTACCTCGAATTTGTTGTTAACAGCGCGTGGGACTGTAACGAGGAAACATGGTCATTGAAGCGTTCAAGATGTGAACTCTCCGCAGACTATTTTAAAATCTCATACACCGAACACATTACAAACGAGGAAGTACTGCGGAGAGCAGGTGTAGAGATATAGATACTAAACATAGTTAAAACCCGGAAAGTGTCATACCTGGGACACATCCTGAGAGGGCCTCGCTACGCCATCCCAAAGCTAATTCTACAGGGCAAGATAAAAGGCCGAAGGGGACCCGGAAAAAAACAGCGTGGCTCCGAAACATCAGGAATTGGAGCGCGGTGTCAGATATTACGTCGGGCAGAAGACAACGCCCTTATAATCATTTGAGGAATGTGCGGAAGATCCCCAACGTGCAGGATGCATATGGGACCGGAAGAAGAAGAATATTAAGTATCTTAAGGCAATTCATAAATCAATAAATAAATAAATAAAATAATTAGAAGAGTAGTTTATAGAATAGTAATTACTTTATCTACTTTATTAGCCTATTTATTGTCCTCTTAGAGAAATCCCAACCTAAATCGAATTCAGGTACGTCGCACCGTTCAAGCGTTGGCGCCGGCGCCGGCGGGGAGCCATTAACGTAAGAAAATGTCACAGACATACAAAATATGCTTGAATATACTATAGTTGTTAAAATATGCATTTCTCTTTCAATCACACAAAAAATGCAATATTCATTAATTATTAGTTGAGATGCTGCTAATGTGTTTATAGCTTCAATTATATTTTTCTTGAAAGTGAATTGTTTAACTTATAATAATCAATTATATGACAATATCCATCACACTTGTAGCTCTAATTGATAGGGCCACATCTCTTTAGTGTACCCCTATACCTTCCTAAACTATTATCTTCAGCTTAATATTATAAACAAATCGCGCAATGCAAATCTTCAAAATTTTATTATTCAAGTTTATAAGGGTCTGCTTATAATTTTTTAATCTAACTATCAAATTTAAACTGAATATAAGTCGACTAATTACAAATTTAACATCGTTACACACTTCAACTTGCAATTTTTCCTTCCATGCAATTGTGGTCCCGCATGAGAAGGCTGAGACAAGACTAGCAATTAGAAGAATATACTTTTAAAATCTTTATTTAGTTTTGATTAATACCTTAATAGGCCTGGGGGAGTTTAAAATCACTGGATTAGAAAATTTGCGCAATATAAAATTCCTACAGCCGCCAATTTTGTAATTAGTTCATTATAACGACTAGATTGTCTGATTTATTCAAGTAGTTATAAACTCCTTAATGTTCTTTATTTACTGCATTTAAAAAATTCAAGACACCCAGAACGTATGATTTAAAGAATAGATGATTTGTGGCTTCGTATAGAATTACGTTTAGTTGTAGAATTGTAACTTTAAAAAACTGATAGATTTTTGCATTACGTTATTAATATGCAAAGCAAAAAGATAATGTCAGTAATATATACCAGTTATTCGCCACGGCACTGTCGTTTAAAAAATATGCTTGGAATTTCATTATTTCATTTATCCACCTGTAAAAGATGGGAGCGCTGTCCTTGCTCCAAACCCGCCAACTGTTCACAAAAGGGATATGTTAGTTTTTGGTGACCACCTTCCAGTAGACTAAAATGCAGAATACGATTTTTGTTTTTGTTTTTAGTATTTATAAACATAGACATAATTTATTGGTGCCAATATACAAAACGTATTTACACAAGTCAAAAGTAAAAGGAAGTAATCAATTAGAAACAGGTAATAAACAAAGAGTATCTAGAAAGTTAATACTTACTAAAAATTACCATTTAAAAAGGTATGCGTATAGACAATAGGCAATATATACAGTGTGGCCCAAATTGGGTATACATGTATGGGTATCTTCGAAACTATAAGAGATAGAAAATCGGTTAAATGAGGAAAGTTTTAGTTCATTCAATTCCCAATTCAATGCCATTTTGATAACGATTTGATCTTTTTTCGTTTTTGAGATATTTTGAAAAAATCAAAAAGTTGTATTTTCGAAAAAGCGCTGTACTTTTTATGCTCGATGCACCCATGTATTCAGTTTTTAGTTCTGACGTTTTGGTTATGAGAAACCAGCATCAACTTTTCTTTTCTTATGGCGGCCATTTTGTTTTTTTAGCACATTTAAAAAGAACTTTTTTTCCCTTTCTTGTAATGTACAACACTTCATAAAAATATTTTATTTTTATGTCAGAAAACGACAAATTTAATTTTTAGCTGGGTTGGCCATGACTGCGGAGGCCATTTGCGGTACAAAACAAATATTGCTAGTGTTTCATAGTTATTTTACTGAAAAATATACGAAACATTGATCAGACAAACATCGAATTTAACTTTTCATTTTTAGTAATTTTTGATTTTATTAATATTTGTTAAAAGGTAAGTTTAATATTAGCTGCCCTGCCAAACATCATTAAAACAATACCAATATGTTAAGAATGTTATATTAAATGCAATAGGAATACAAGTGTAGCACCGCCAAACATCGAATTTAACTTTTCATTTTTAGTAATTTTTGTTTTTATTAATATTTGTTAAAAGGTAAGTTTAATATTAGCTGCCCTGCCAAACATCATTAAAAAATATCAATATGTTAAGAATGTTATATTAAATGCAATAGGAATACAAGTGTAGCACCGCCAGTTATTTGGAACTCAATCCTGACAGTCAACACTCAAGACTCAAGCCTTAAGACAAGTCTGTTATGAACCTATGAAATTATAGAAGCCTTGGGAAGCGATGTGACCAATGGACAAAATAATATTGAAACAATATTAAGTTGGCTTTAGCAACAGTCGCTACGGAGGGCGGTTGCGGTACAAATGAATATTTGCTATTAATTTCCAAACTATCGTTCTAAATATAAGTATCGGTTTCTGTTCATAACTGCTTGCTTTACAACTTACTACTATTAACATACCCAAACTAACTAATCTAACCACGCGGAACCGGCTAGACCTCACCACCTCGTCCCGCTTGAGGACCCAGCCACCGCCGATGCATACGCATACACAGTTGTTAACGGTATCTGACGGTACAAAGTACAAAGTTTACAGAATATGTAGGTATCTGCCGCACGCTTGTGATCTCAATGCATTAAAGTTTCGACAGTGAGCGAGGCAACTTATATTTATTCTGTAAACTTTGCCCAAAGATTACACCGAGGAGTGTACTATCCGGGGACCCAGCTGGCTAATTTACAGGACCCCGGTTTGATATAACATTATTTAATTGTAAATGAATGGTCCTATAAGTTGATTATCTAAAAACAAATTATACTATTTGACTTTGTAAATATTTTGCGGACTGTGTAGACTTACCGTACACACGACACCAGACATTAAAGCCAAATCTTACTTATGGCCTACGTTCTGCCACTTGGTGAGGATTATCAGTGGCCCAAAAATGGATATTCACAATAATGAATGCTCCGCAGTTGCTGAAAAACGTTTCGTCGGTCCAAATAACCTTCATACTGAAATTGGGGTTTTCATGACATTGGTTTACTAACCAGCTTGAAAATCATAATCGCCTTGGGTCTGTTTCCTTTAAAACTTGAATAATAGTAGGTTTATAAGGACGATATTTGTTTTCTTTAAGGACTGTTTGGATAGTAGTTCTTGGTATAAGCATTTCCCTCGCACGTACTCTCGTCGACGTCGTCGGGTTCGCATTAAAATATCCTTAATGTCATCGTCACGAGCTTGATTGCCCTTCTGATATTTCTTTGGCGTTGGTACTTCAAAGCTTCCATAATTTTTTAAGTTCAGGTCAAGCCTCGCGAATAGTCTTGACTGTTGCCTCTCAGGATACAGGTCCAAATAGTCGGCGGTGGCAAGATTTGTATTTCTATTACATTTAATATAACATAACATTCTAATATGTCATATTTTTCTTCACTGGCATATCGCGTGGCGATATTTAGAAATCAAAATTTATGAAAATTTAAACAAAAACTACCAAATAGCGTTTTGACTGAATAATGTCACTTTTCAGTAAAATGACTTAAATGCCGCCGAATCACCATAGCAACTACATTTATTACGGCAAATGGCCTCCGCCGTCATGGCCAACTCAGTTAAAAATTAACTTTGTCGTTTTTTGACATAAAAATAAAATATTTTTATAAAGTGTTATACATCATAAGAAAGGAAAAAATATGTTCTTTTTAAATGTGCTAAAAAACAAAATGACCGCCATAAGAAAAAACGAAGTTGATGATGGTTTCTCAGAACCGAAACGTCAGAACTAAAAACTGATTACATGGGTGCATCGAGCGTAAAAAGTTGTCCTAACAATGTTTTTACAGATTTTAAAAATATGTTTAAATAAAAAAAGTACAGCGCTTTTTCGAAAATACAACTTTTTGATTTTTTCAAAATATCTCAAAAACAAAAAGAGAGAA
>MU182175.1:128672-142254 GCA_016904865.1 Pissodes strobi | reverse complement strand
CGCTGAAAATCGCAATTATTTTATCGAAGCGAGAAACGAGTGCAAGCGTGTGATCGACGAAACTAAGGACAAACACAATCAAAGGATCAGGAATAAACTTTTGCAATGCCCCAGTGGTTCCAGGAATTTCTGGTCGGTAGCAAAGGCAGTAAGTAACAACTTTACAAAAACGTCTCTCCCACCTTTGACGGACGAACGTGGCATCACGGCGACTACAGCCAAGAAAAAAGCAAACATGCTCGCCAAAATGTTTTCATCGCACTCTACCTTAGACGTGCCCCAAGGCAAGACTCTCCCCACTATACCGAACATCAACACTACCATGGCAGAAGTCAAGTTTTCTCACCGTGATATTCGCAAGATCCTTAAAGAACTAGATACGCAAAAGGCATCAGGACCGGACGGAATACCTGCCATCGTGCTAAAGAACTGCGCCAACGAACTAACACCCGTTTTTTCCAGGCTTTTTTCTCTTTCTTACAGAAAAGGGATTTACCCATCCTCTTGGAAAGTCGCTCGGGTGCAACCTCAAACTATCGCCCAATTGCCTTGCTTCCAATAATCTCCAAAGTCATGGAACGTGTAGTCAACCAGCAACTACTCAAGTACCTCGAGAGCAACAGAATAATCAGCGATAATCAATATGGCTTTCGCAAAGAGAGATCGACAGGAGATACATTGGCCTATGTCACTCATATATGGAGTAGGGCAATTGAAAACTACGGAGAGTCTCGAACGATTGCCTTGGATGTTTCAAAGGCATTCGACAGAGTTTGGCATGACGGACTGCTCAACAAACTGCCGTCCTTGGGACTGCCCGCCTCTCTTTGCGGCTGGCTGGCAAGTTTCCTTAAGAACCGATCCCTACACGTTGCAGTCGATGGACACATCTCGGACACATTCACCATCAACGCGGGCGTGCCTCAGGGCGCAATACTTTCACCAACTCTGTTCCTCATCTATATTAATGACCTGCAGATTACAGTACCCTTGTCTCCCACTTTAGATGAGAAAAACCCTTACCAGCGACTGAGACTCATCACCGCAGACAGGAGCAGATTACAGCAATTAATCAAGACCTGGCGAAAGTTCAAACTTGGGGCGACCGAAATTTGGTCCAGTTCAATGCAGCAAAGACCCAAGCAGCAACGTTTACTAAGAGGGCCAATACAGCGGGCCCTGACATCATTATGGCAGGATCGACCATTTCTTCATCCTGGTCAATCGGGCTGCTGGGTGTCTCGGTCAACAGCAATATGTCATGGCATGACCATGTTGCTAACATCGCAAAATCAGCCTCCCAGAAGCTTGGTGCGCTATTTCACAACAAAAAACTCTATACACCGCAGCAGTTGCTCTTGCTGTACAAAGCACAAACAAGACCGTGCTTAGAATATTGCTCACATATCTGGGGTGCCGCACCAAAGCATACCCTAAAGCTGCTGGATTTCATTCAGAAGAGGGCTATGCGTCTCGTCGGCGATCCGGAGTTGACCCGGAATCTGGATAGTCTGGAACATCGCAGACATGTGGCCGAGATGTCTCTGTTTTACAGATGCTTTCATGGCAGATGTTCCCAGGATTTGACCCGCATAATCCCGCCCCTGGCAACTCCTGTCAGACAGTCCCGACAGACGACAGGAGCGCACCAGTTCGTCGTACAACTAGAAACACCTAGAACATCGCTTTACCAGAACTCCTTTGTCTGGCGCACTGCATCACTGTGGAACTCACTTCCAGGACATCTGTTTCCCACTAATTACAACCTACAAATATTCAAGAACCGTGTCAATCAACATCTTCGCACACACACCGCTCGTCGAACGCCATAGGATCTCCCTTTAGTGGGTGTGCCACAGCCATAAAAAAAAATCTCCACATATCCAAAGTTTCTTCTGTTTCAAAAGAACCATTGTATCTAGTTCATTAACACCAGCGCATTCATTATGAAAGTATTTATTGCATACATTGCAATGAAGTTTGTATGACTTCTTAGCAATATTTGCATCACAAACTTTGCAATTCAGGGACATTCTTGCTGTCACCGTATACACTTAACGTTAACCTTACGGTTGGTTATCCGCTACAACAAGTTACTATCGAATCACAGAGCAAAAACGGCGAAAAATAAAATAAAATTCAAGCGTTCGGGCCGAGACGGATTGCGCCAAAAAAGAAGCGAAAACTTATTTACTGATAAGCACTTTTAATCCATTGTTTGCACTCTAATATGCGTTCAACTAGAACACATCCCACGTAATCTAAAAATAATAATTTCACTGCATAGAGAAAACCTTAATACACAGCTGGTCAAAATTTCAATATTTATTAGCCACTTTTAACACTATAAAACGGAATAGAAGCAAGAGCAGTGCAGACATTGCTCACACTTCAGTATTCGGCGGTAACTGTTTTCATTTTTGTGGATTTCCAAAAGCTGGTAGTATAAGTACAGGGTATGTAAAGGCATTGTTGGGGAAACACCCCAACAAGTGTATTAACTTGTAATTTTTGACCGTATAGTTTGGTGATAACACCCTGAATGTATGGAGTGTGAATGAGCCATAATTGATCCACGAATATATTTATTTAACCTCAGGTAAACAGAAATGTGTGCATTTAAATCAGCATATGTCAGTTCTTCATTACCGCTTAGTCCAAACCTGGATGGTCGATTCCATTACATATCCTGGTCTCAGTCACTGTTGTTTGGACAATAATATGTCGAAGAGAGAAAGAGCATTTTTCTACCCTCTCAAATGCGATACCACGCTTAAACCCCCCCACTTCTCAATTGGCGTTGCCGCCAGGCGGTAGCCAGGCTAGAAGAAGAAATTATATTTCAATGCAGTTAAGACTTTCACTCAAGCAAGAGCAAAAGTTCTCGTTCTCATCTTCGCGCCAAAAGGTCCCACCCTTTTAGGCAATTTCTCAATTTGTATGCATAAATATTAGATAATATTTAGTGTACCTCAGTTATTTTTGTCCAGGTTGAAGAAAAACCTCGCTTAGGCGTTTTTAACGCAATTCCTTAAAGCCAGAAACGACGTAGCGTCTCGGCTTACTTGTCCTGTAGTTGAAGAAAATCAGTAAAATGGCGGTACCGAATTTGTAGCTCAAATCGTCCCTGCGAGTTTCAAGTTAAGGATTTGAAGTCAGATTCCTGCCTGGTGGGAGGGAAATAAAGAGAAGCGTAGATCAAGGTATTTTGTAGAGTGAAAAGAAGTTGAAATTTTAAAGACAAGATATTAACAAATCAAGACTTTTCAGTAGGTATTCCAATTTTAAGAAACTTTTAGTATATTGATTTTTTATGTGTGAATGAACGAATGCTTGAAATTAGTCTAAGAATTGTATATGTATATTTCCATTTTTTGTATCAAATGCAAGTGCATAATTATATAGGATTTAATAACTAACCTACTTACCGAATTTCAATTCACAACGTATGTTTAATACCCTCAACACCCTATCTTAATACAGTCCACTACTTTAGGTGCTTGTAGTTAATTATACTGTTAATTACTTCCCCCACCTTTGTGGTTAAAATAAGTTAAGAAAATAATTTGCTTGTATCGACCAGGCATGATTCCAAAATATTTAAAAATTGGCTTAAAGTAATCAAGATAGAGGATGACAACTTTTTTGTTAAATTATTTATATGGGCGAACCAATAATATGATCATCCAGAGTGATACCCAAGAGCCTCGCGGATCCCACCCTTAATAGCATTATTTGTAGAAAATATAATCCACTGTGTTTAATCCAAATTAAGCTGCAAGGTGGTACTTGCAAAACAGATATCGGGTCTTAACTCCAAGTAATGAAACAATCTTTGTATATCATGCAAAATTTTAGCGGATCCAAATTTAAAATTTTGCGTGATATACAAAGATTATTAAATTACTATATTTCGTACATGCCCACAGCCTTTCAACTTCATTTCATCTTAACGCCAAGGCAGACATATTCTGCTCCAGTCTAGTGACATATTTGTTAGATGTCACAAAAGAGGTGTCATCCGCATAAAAGGTACATTTACTTGGATACAAAAAATGATATAAATCATTTATATAGATTATAAACAATAGCGGACCCAGGACAGATCCCTGGGGTGCCCCACTTGTAACGGGCACAGGGGAAGATATTGTCTCCCCAACACCTACACATTAAACTTCAGAACTTAGATAAGGATATATAAGCCCTAAAGGAATGCCTCTCAGCCCATACCTCGGAAACTTCTATACCAAGAGCTCATGTGAAACGTATTCGAAAACCTTGCTAAGGTCGCCCATGGTCAAGCCCACATGCTCACCCCCCTCAAGACCTTCAACCACATCACCCACGACCCTAGACACAGCTTGAATAGTCGAGCAGTACTTCTTAAATCCGAATTGTCTGTGAAACAAACAATTAACGGTATTGAGGTAACCCGATAACTGTCGTTTTACCAGAGACTTAAATATTTTCCCCAACACTGGAGTTATCTATATCGATCCATAGTCACTCATCCAGTTTGGATCACCTTTTTTAAAAACCGGAACAACCCTGGCCAATTTAAATGCCTCCGGAAATACTCCCGTCTCAATGCATTTATTGAACGTATGAGTGAGAGGTTCTATCAAATCGTCTCGGAGATATTTGATTAATACACTATTAATTTCATGTAAATCAAAGCATTTAATTTTTCATATTATTTGTTGTTCTGATTACCTCACTGACCGTCACTGATCCGAAAAAAAATGAAGTAATCACTATTGGAATTTTGTTAAGGTATTCGTCCTGCACACACTTACTAACAGATAGTGTACTAGTAATGTTTTTGGCACTTATTTTAGAAAAAATGGAGTTAAAGTCGTCATCATCAGACAATGAACACTGTTAATTGTTAAGAGAGTATTTCCAGCTAGAGTTTCTCTCAAAATTTACTATTTTCCATATAAGCTTTTGCTTTTTTTTAGAGGATGCCATATAGTCATCATACCCAGTTTTTTTGTCATGGCTTTTATATTCTTTTCGTAATTCATTAAAAGCGATTTTATGCTATTTCGCAGCATCTTCCAGTGGCTTTTAAATTGACATAAATATATCTGTAAAACAGCAGACACAACTCCAATCTCATGGATGTTAGAACGTACAGAGGAGCAAACATTGACTCGGACCAATACCTGATTGGTGCAAAACTAAGAGCCAAAATTTCCAACGTGAAAAAGGTCAAAGGAAGTAAAGAACTAAGATACAACACAGATGCCCTGAAAGAAGAAGAAACACTTAATGCATACAAGAAATATATTGAAGAGAATATAAATATTACAGGGATGATGAGCCAGTGAACACCATGTGGCAACACGTTAGCGATGTCATAAAACAAGCGGCCGAGAACACTGGGCTATGAGAATAAAACGCCTCGAAATGACTGGTTCGACGAAGAATGCCAGGAAGTGACAGATAGAAAGAACAAAGCTTAACAAAGAAAACAGCAACGAAAAACAAGAGAGGCAGAAGAAAGTTACAAGAATCTCAGAAGAGAAGAAAAGAGAATGCAAAAAAGAAAGAAAAGAGAAAATTAAGAAACACTCTTGAATGAAGTAGAACGACTCAAAAACCCGAAGGAATCAAGAAAGTTTTACCAGAAGGTTCACAATATAAGAAAGGAGTTCAAATCAAAAGTAAATATTTGTAAGAACAAGAACGGAGAGGTCCTTGCCAATAAGGAGGAAATACTCAACAGGTGGGTGGAGCATTTCTCCGAACTTCTAGACTCAGACGGATAACCAAGAAGCAGAAGAGCTAGCTAATCCCCCAACTTGCAGGAAATTCAGGATGCCATAAAGAAGCTGAAAAACCACAAAGCTCTTGAAAAAGATACTATCACAGCAGAACTCATCAAAGCTGGTGGAGAAGTATTGGAAGAAACCATGCTACAAATCATCCGAAAAGTTTGGCGTGAAAAACAAATGCCAGAAGAGTGGGACGTATGCCCTTCACACAGAAAAGGTGATCAGTTGGAACGCCGTAACTATCGAGCTATTACACTACTAAACACTGCTTATAAAATACTGTCACATATCCTGATATCTCGCATAAAGACGTACACAGAACCTATAGAATCGGACAATAACAATGCGGGTTCCGAACTGGTCGATCGACAACAGACCAGATTTTCGTACTACGTCAGATGCTCGAGAAGTGCTAAGAATATAATATCGACATGTTCCACCTTCTAATTGAGTTTAAGGCAGCTTATGATAGCGTTCTAATACCAAAGTTATACCAAGCCATGAATGAGCTACACATTCCAAAAATCATAATTGAATTGACAACAATGCCAATGTCAAAACTTGTGTGCCACGTAAAAATACAGAATTAAACCTCAGAATCATTCGAAACAACTGTAGGCGTGAGGCAGGATGACGCACTGACGTGTCTCCTGTTTAACATAGGACTAGAAAAAGTAGATCGAGATGCGGAACTGGATACTATAGGTACTATCTTTAATAGGTCATCACAGGCGCAGGCATAGGCAGACGACATGGACCTAACCTTTAGAACTCTTCGAAAAGCAAAAGAAATATTTGTAAATTTTGAGAATGCCGCATCAAGAAATATGGGACTACAAATATCTGCAAATAAAACAAAGTTTATGGCTGCCACAAGATAAGCGCATGGCGAGAGACGCGGGTCAAATATCAGAATTGAAGAGTATAACATCGAAGCAGTGGATGAGTTCGTATATCTTGATAAACCCGAGTAATGATGTTAGCAAAGAAATAAAAAGGCGCATAAATCGAGCCTTTCGAGAAACACAAAGATCAGAATCTATAAGACGTTAATTGTACCAATTTTAATCTATGGCTCGGAAACCTGGACCCCAACAAAAGCGTTACTATCAACATTTGAACGAAAAATCCAAAGAAAGATTTATGGTGCTGTTCAATAGGATAACGTCTGGAGAAGAAGATATAATTATGAGCTTTATAACTCATACAGAGGGGCATGGAGCACGCTATAACAACTACGTGCGAACGCGAAGAAACTTTGAGGCCAAACCAACCAGCAGTAGGGGTAGAGTGAGACCAAGGCTGAGATGGAAAGACGGCGTTCTGAGGATGCCAGAAAGATTGGTGCAGCTGACTGGAAGGTCCTTGCGAGAGACCGGAAAGGATGGCGGACGAGACTGGAGAAAGTCGAGGCCCTGTAGGGCTGTATGCTACAGCTGATGATGATATTTGTAAAATTCACCCCATAACAAGCTTACAAGGGAATTTTTAAAATTCTCTAGACCTTTTTCGATCATGGTTCTTACACTTACCATCTTCCGTTTATCCTTAATACACAGAGTACACTGACCAAAATAATCCGATATTGAAGAATTCACTATTTTAGTACTATAGTAATTTGCGTTTAAATTAGTCAGTATATTATCAGTAGAATTGGTAGAATGTCGCGAAACCTTAGTACCCTGGTTGATCGTTATATCCAAACCAAGGCCATCCACAATATCCACAATAGATAATTCATCAAAACGGATTTTAAAGCCACCTAATATTATTATTTTCCCATATTTTTCAGAAATTTAACTGATCAATATTTCAAATTGGTCAAAAAGTGCCTGCATGTTGGCGCAACAAGATCGGTATATACAGATAATTTTATCAGGAATAACTTCGATTGTACACAACCCCGCAGTTATCTTTAGTGCAAACTGGCTAATATCAATCAATCTGCACATCAGACCTGAGCGGACATATATGCACATGCCTCCGTGAGCATGATCAGATCGATAGAAAGAAGAGACCAGATCAAACCCCACTAAAATATAAGAATACAATGTATCCTTGTTGAGTTCCCAATGTTAACTGATACATAAAACATAAAATGTATTAATTTCAAGAAATATTGAAACATCATCAATTTTCTTTGAGAGTCCTTGAACGTTCAGATGAAAAACCACTAAGCTGTGGATATCGGTGGTATTTTTTTGGTCTTCATTTGAAAAAAAAATTAATTCGAGTGCTTATGGCTCATCTGCTTGGTTCCAGGAAACTCTCCATATTCTTCTCATGAACTCCAACCTTAAATGAGGAATATTCTTCAGGATATTTGGCATTAAGTTTTTCACATATTACTTCAGGAAACACCGGCTTTAAAAAGCTGGTGATGTCATGCGTTGTTGTTGCAGGATGCAGCTTGAAGACATGAAAATATGACAATATTGGAACTGCTTTAACTGGGTGGTTTTCAGTACCCCTAGCATTTCCTGTAGCTATGATAGTGCGATTTCTCGTCCCGCGTTCTTCAGGACGTACCAACTTGTAACAGTCTGACTTTGCCAGTGTCAAATATTTTTAAAATTTCATTTATATACTGCATTTAGGAAAAAAGATGCTGTATTTTGCACTCATCGGTTTATTAATTCTAAATTTATTGATTCGTTTTGCTAACAATTCGCTTGAAATTGCCGCCTTTCTTAATGTAAATTAACTCTATTCTAAGTATGGGTTAACGATATATTTGTATTAGCAATTATAACACCTTGTGACTATGTTTATTTTAGTTGATAAGCGAGGCATATTGTTATTAGGATAGCTTGGCTTGATTTATATTACATTACTGTAGAACGGCCAGCGAACCGATTTATACAGCATCTGCCCAGATTTGGTTACCAAATGGGAAACTTTTTTATTTTTGATTTTACGAGAAAAAAATATTCCTGATAAAAATTAAGACTGGAATTAAAAAAATATATTTGTTATACAGGGCGTCAGAAAGGCAGAGAAAAACATTATGGAAAATATTTGTTTTAACTAACGTACCAGAAACAAAAATTTTAGGATTCAGCAGAATCACCATGGTTCTCAATGCACTTGATAAGGTTTTCTTTAAACCGGCAAACAGCATTGCTGATATGATCGGGTGGGATTTCTTCACATGCTTGTCATATCCTGTTTTACTTGAATAAGATTTTGAGGTCTATCTTTCAAAACAATTTCCTTAATTCGTCCTTAAACGAAGAAATCAAGGGGTGTGAGGCCGAGGGACCTCGGCGGTACAACTGAAAATATGCCACCTTCACTCGAACCCCGCCCAATTCACTCTCCTCTAAGATGGAAGTTTAGCCAGGCTCTTACTGCTGCCGAGAAATGACAAGGGGCACCATTAACTGAAATATTAGATCTTGCCTTACATTCAGGGGCACCTCTCTAATATTTGAAAAATCATTTTGCAAACAATTTAGAAAGATTTGTCCATTATTGTTCTTATCGAAAACAATTGGTCTTAAAGTTTTGCTCCCCAAAACACCACACCAAACATTTATTTACTTTTTGATCCACATAACTCCGACATTCTACTACCCAAGATTATTTGTTCTAATTCCATTAGTGGTAAATGTCGCTTCGTCGGAAAACTCACGTAACTGTGAGCAAGGTTATGAAAAAACTACGCTCCTGTTCACCAAATTTGTTTAAGTTTCAACCGGCTGTGGCCCAAGACAATGTTGAAAACATGAGCAAAGATGAGCTTGATGTATCGCTTCATGTTACAGAAGAACAAAAAAGCCTTGTGCAATGATCCCATGATCTAGGTTACTCAATTAAATTTTTGCTAACGATTTTGAAGAAACCCAAATACCAGCGTTTTGGACCAAAATTTATTAATCGTTGTTTTCTGGGGACATGAATAAATCATTTGATTGTTGTCACTGGGATAATGTGGTATTATGAATTTCGGGTTTTAAATTTTGTTTTTCAACGTTTACCACTAACGGAATTTTTCCATCGCAAATTTCGAGGTTCAAGAGTATACCTAACTAACCTTAACTGGGTGATAGAATATCGGAGTCAACTGTATCAAACAGTAAATAATGTTTGGTGAGTTGTATTGGGGAACAAAATTCTAGGACAAATTTTTTTCGATAATAACAGTAATGGACAAACCTTTCTATTTTTTTTTTGCAAAATGATTGTGCAGATATTATTGAAGCATTGCCCTCGATTGTAAGGCAAAATCTAATATTTCTATTAGATGATACCTATAGTCAATTCTTGGCAGCAGTAAGAACCTGGCTTAACTTCAATTCTAGAAGAAAATGGATTGGGCGGGCTTCGCATAAAGATGGCATATTTTCGGATTGGCCGCCGAAGTCCCCCGACCTCACACCTCTTGATTTATTTCTGTTAGGACGAATAATTATGGAAGTTGTTTACAAAGATAAACTTCAAAATTGTATTCAAGTTAAAACAGGATGCGACAAGCATGTGAAGAAATCTCAGCCGATCATGTGAGAAATGCTGTTTGACAGGTTTAGAGAAAACCTTATCAAGTGCGTTGAAAACATCGGTGGTTCTGCTGGAGCCTAAAATTTGTTTCTCAGATATGTTAGTTAAAATAGATATTTCCATAATGTTTTTCTCTATTTTTCTGACGCCCTGTATAACATATCTTTGTTTTTCAATGCCAAACTTACTTTTAGAACAAGCAAAACTTTTTATCAAGAATAACTTTTTCTCCTAAAATCAAAAATAAAAAAGTTTCCCATTTGGTAACCAAATCTGGGCAGACGCTGTATATTTTTCTGTTAATAAAACCGGCAAATTCTGTTAATAAAACCTGCAAATACGCTGTATTAAACTCCTCGATTCATATTTTATTGTCGGTGTGAATATTTCATAACTGTTTGGGAATCCCTTGGGCTCTGAACTCCAATTGCCGGCCGATCATTTCTGAGATCGTTAGATCGTTTTGGGACCTCTGCTTTTAAATATATTTATCTTTCCACGCGGCCTGCACTAGCAATTTTCGGTTGGTTCAGTTGACAGCGCCGTCGTTTTGCCATCCCAGTAAACGAGAACTAAGTCGTTTGTTATCTTAGAATTATTCCTTGTATCGAAATCACTTGGCATGTTTCAGCCCATCACTACTTGTTGATTTGACGTAGCATTCGATGTCGTAGAAGGAGAAAGGCAAATTGACAATCCAGAGTTCTTCTAAGATTACCTTTCAAGGCGAGAAGAAGGTTTGCCGTAAGAGTGGTCTCAGAGAATCCACATTTAGTTTGTGTTTAATTACGCCCATTTATGTGGTGTTTTGACACGACCGATTTTCGGGATCTACATACTGTACTAAGTATGCATTTTCTCTGGAATTATTTTTTCCCGGATTGCCTGTGAAGCACGCGGACTACGCCATGACGCTAATGGTTTTTTTTCCCTTATTTCTAGAGGCTTTCCTGATTCGTCATATAAGACCGAGACCGACGAATTTCCCATAGGTAGCCTTCACACATGATCGAAGTAATTATTGCTACAGTGTTTTTTTGCCTAAGTTAATGATTTAATTGCTTTATCTTTATCTTTTTTGCGCATAGTCCGCAATTTGCTTTGCGCCCCATATGTTATTTTATCTACTCCATTTTATCAAATCCGAATTTTTATTTATATGTAACTTTAATTTTGATGGTATGGGGAAGTTTATATTTTCTTTTAGGGGTGACTCATAACCTATCTATTTTTTATTCAAGTTGTCTGTGCCTTAGTATCTCTTTTATTTGCTGATGGTCATTGCAACTCCAATTTCTTTGGAAATTTGTTTTAATAAAGAAGATATATTTATGCAAGGGGGGGCCATGGTTATTTATTAAAGTAAGGGTTTTTTTTCTAATGCGGACTGGGTTATTTCAGGGTCATACCAGCAGGCTACCACCTTTTGCTACCAGGCTACCACTTTTGCTATCAGGCTACTCATTTTGCTAGCAGGCTACAGGTTTCACTAGCGGGCCACAACTTCAATTGGTGGGCCACAGTTTAATTATCAGCCAATCTCGACACCGAGCTATCGAGTCCTCGGCTAGTTTTCCCCGGGGCCATCGAGTGGCAGTACCTGAAGTATCTATGGGTGCCCGGCGGCTCCACCAGAGTTCGACGACCGGATTTGGGTATCGTACAGAAGCTTTATCTTTCACTAATTCGTTTGTTTATCGGTTTAATATCATCGCTCTTAGTTTTCCTTCTTTTAATATAACTCAAACCTTGACCGCCAAGCTCTGAGATATCTCATTAATTTTATTTTCATTTATTCATTGGTTTATCGGGCCAGTTAATCTAATTGCTCTGAATTTCCTCTCTTATTCATATAAGTCAAGCATTGACTGGCTTTAAAACAGTTTCAATAATTTTATTCTTTTCATTCATTTATCGAGTAATATGACCGCTCTGAATTTTTTCTCTTTACCCACTATGAATCAAGCATCGACAGCCACGCTTTCAATAGTTTTATTCTAATTTTATTCTTTTTATTAATTTATTGTGGCTGTTCATTGATACATATTATTATTGCTATATTTAAAATCGGTGCAGCTATTATCGCACGCATACCTAGATGTAATTAGATTTGTTAACATCAAAGTGATCATTTTGGTTTGTAGTATTTAGTACATTTAGTTGTAAGGCATACAGTAGAATTGATTTTCGTACAATCTCCATTTGTACTCTATTTATCAATTATACTTATCAATTTCTTCAATAGTCCTCCGACATTTCATGGTCTTTAACATTGCAAATTTTACTGTAAATCGTTGCTGTGTTTTCAGAAAAACAAAAGAACTTAGTAGCAAATATATTGTTCCTTAAATTTTATTTAGATTGTGTTTTCTTGTTAAGTTAAGCTTGATTTAATAAGCCAGCATGTACAACACCAGCGGAGCTTTTTCAGTTTAGTTGGACAGAACTGGTGGCGCTCTAACAACCCCACACTGGGGTCGGGCATTTGTAACACGACTCTCCGCGGCTAGGTTTCCTTTTAATTGAAAAAAATCTTTACTTTCACTTTAAATTCAAGAAGAAAACCGTGTTGCAAACTTCCAGTTCGTGTTATCCTCTATGCCATCTCTTAACGAGAAATTCCCATTTACCTCCTGATGGGCTGTTGCTTGATTTCCGGCAGCTATCACCTGTTGGGATGTGATAGAATTAGTATGTTGGTTGAGAGAGGCTTCCATGGGCGGGGCTTGAGTACGTCCACGCTTGCACTGAGATTCCTTAGGATCAGATGGCGCAGTATTTTTAGCAAAGTTATCTTCTACGTTCTTCGGCTTTCCGGCTACTACCAGAAAGTGTGTTCTTTTATATCATTACTAATGTTTGTTTAGTTCATAAATAAAAAGCTTGTTTTTAAACTATAATTTTATTAGTGCCTATTTTTTCGATGCATATAGGATCTGAGATTATTTTCTTATTCTTTTCATATCAGAACTTACACTTACTGGTTGCTGAGTTCGGTAACTAATAAAAATAAGCGATCGTTCGAACTAATTCGACATATAGCTGTGAGTTTGAACCGAAAAAAAATATATTAGCTAAACTACATTATGGTATTTAACTTTAGAAGGTCTCTACTATCTAAAATAATACTTGCAGATTTTCCCTAAGTAAATAAAATTACTAAAACGGAGTTTTATCCACAATACCGAAACAGAATTATTGCACTCGACGCGCGTTTCGCTAACCATGTTAGCATCATCAGGAGATGATTAAAACAGTTTTAATCATCTCCTGATGATGCTAACATGGTTAGCGAAACGCGC
>MU182175.1:103997-121811 GCA_016904865.1 Pissodes strobi | reverse complement strand
GGAAACGGAGTTCAGGGCCCTCAGTGCACCCATCATTACCGCGAGCATAGCATTTACAAAGTGTTTGAGGATCAGGTCTGCTAAGGACAGATAGTAGTATTCTGCACTGGATTCACTTATTGGCAACTTGTTTTTCAACGCGTCTTGTCACGTCTTGTTTTTGGCTCTTTACCTGATTCAAGGAGTATTTCTCTACGCTTCTTGACGAGACGTAGAAACTAAATACTCTCTCCGTGGTAAAAATCAGGGCGGTTGGGAGCTCAATTTGTACCTGCTTAGTGGCCTGTCGAAATATTCCGTTCATTGAACAAACCTATAAGTATACATTTCCGGCTGCTGGATTGCTGGAGTGCATCCGGACGAGGGTGTGCTACTGCTGCTCTTATTGCTGGTCCAGACACCCTGACAGATTGTCAGCCCCTTTCTGTGCATTTGCTTCCGCCTTGGTTTTTCTTTTCCTTTCAGTCCTTGAGTTACGTTTGGAAAAATTCCTGCTGCTACAGTAAAATTTCTGTAACTGCCAAATCCGATCTTCTATGTTCGATATTGTTTCCACCGTTTTTCAGCGAGCTCACTTGTCGATGCTGGAGCAAATTTGACAAATATGAAGGGACGTGGGGGATGTAAATCTCCTACCATTGCAGAGTATAAAAATATTCTGTTGCCCGAAAACTGTTTACAGTGCAGTCAACATTAGCAGATGTTACCTCAACGTAACTAGGAACGCGGTTGTTTCTATTCATTTCTTCTAATTCTGGTTCTCCGGAACTATGGAGAGTGGTAAAGCTGTGGAAGGATTTTCGAGTTGTTTAAACTGTACTATCAATATTATTGTTAATAATTAAAGTCAAACGATTTTTGACCTTGTTTTTAAAAAACTTGACGTTTTGGTTTTTACACTAATGCCCTAAAGTAACATTTCTAAGACTACAGGGTCTGTTAAATATTCAGCTTTTTCAACACTTGTAGAAAATAGACATTAGTGTTCTTTCTAAATTACGAATGTGTATGTTTAAAGAATTAATATACACTCACGCATTATAAACGAAGCAAAACCTAGTAACCCATATCTTATACTTAGACTTAGAGAACTAAAAGTTCAAGAAAGCGTTTAATTTTACAAATACGATTAGAAGATAACTCTAATTGTTGTAACGTAATTCTGAAATGATATAATAAAAAGATTTAATTATTATGATTTGTCGGTTCCCTCCTTCTAATTAAGTAATTACTCCAGTGGATGCAATTTACTGAATTACGTCAAAAAGTTATCATTTTAATCTTTGTTTTATTTGCTTTATAGCTTTTTCTGTATGTAGGGACTATGGCAACTGTGTTTTCGGTTTGATTGTTGGGAAATATAAGCCGATAAGACCAAGTCTTCTCGGATATAAGCCTATTGAGTTTATGATGATTCGCTCAATTTGAGATGATTTGGTGTTTATTTATTTATAAAATCAAGCACCTATATATAAGCAATACAAAACATATCACAATGAAACCTTTGTATATATATATATAAGTAACATACTAGTGATAAGGAATTATAATTAAAATATATTAGAATACTAATAAAAGAAAGCTTACGTACAAGGTGGCCCGTTTAAGAGGGGCCTATACCTTATCTCGGAAACTACGGGGGTTGGAAAAAAAATTTAAATACAAAAGTTGTTCCTAGTAAAATGATCTTTTTTTTTGTATTGTTTTAATCGTCACTTTTTTATATACAGGATGGTCAAAGAAAGTTACACTTTTTTAAATGAAACACCCTATATTTTATTACATTTTTGGATTCTACTTAAAATTCTAAGCATATTTGATGTATGATGTTATACCTCTAGAATTAGTAGTTTCACAGATATGAACAGTTGAAAATCGGTACTTTGACTACTTTTCATCTTGGTAGCAAGAAGACCATTAGAGATGGAGTAAAATCAATTTTACATTCCTATCTTAACTTTTCAAGAGCTATTTGACGGTACTAATTGGTAGGTGGTACCATGGGTACCAAATCTCGTACCTCTGTAGGTACCATCAGTTAGCACCATCAGATAGCTCTTGGAAAGTTAAGATGGGAATGTGGAATTCAGTTTACTCCATCTTTAATGGTATTCCTGCTGCCAAGGTGAAAAGTAGCCAAAGTACCGATTTTCAACTGTTTATAGCTGTGAAACTACTAACTCTAGAGGTATAACATCATACAACAAATATACTTAGAATTTTAAGTAGAATCCAAAAATGTAATAAAATATAGGGTGTTTCATTTAAAAAAGTGTAACTTTCTTTGACCATCCTGTATATAAAAGAGTGACGATTAAAACAATACAATAAAAATAAAGATGATTTTATTAGGAATAACTTTTGTATTTAAATTTTTTTTCCAACCCCCGTAGTTTTCGAGATAAGGTATAGGCCCCTCTTAAACGGGCCACCCTGTACATACACAGCCATACACATCATAAGTGATAGGCCCTTGCAGTTCCAACAAATAAATTTGAAATCCGTCAAATTGAGGTCCATGGGAGCAGGTATCAGCCAACGGGATGGCAGCAGCACGATGCCGAGAGAAAAGGAACCTAGGAAGAAAAATCCTGCAAAAAATATAGCATGGCAGGTGTACTGAAAAATTGGGAAATGCTTTCTAATAAAAAATCTGGAGGATTATACTGAAAAGGAATAAGTAAATAAAAAACACCTAATACCTAGTACACAGCAGTATCTGAATATCATATTAATCAAGTGACAATGCAGATTATAGAGGGAAGTGTACAAGGTGTACCAGATAGCTCTTTAAATGGAAATATCTCTATTACTTTTGCATATGCAGGTTAATTTGATGTCTATTAGGACTGCCATTAATAAAGGAGAGTTATATTAAATATTAGGAGCGCAAGCGCATTTTGGTTTCCCTGTCTCTTTCTAATGTCCATTTAGTACCATGGAGAAGTCGGTTTTTCTTCTATGTGCAACTCTAGTCTATTTTTTATTAGAATTTTTGAAGTTTTAAGAAAACATGAGCATTATAAAAGCGGTAGTTGTCAGTATTGTTTTAAAGTGGGAACTACATTATATTAACTCTATGTCTCAGGAATTGGGTTTCCAGCAAGGATTTTGTTATATATTTGTGGTAAGGTTTGTTTGGTAATTTGCAGATTATCATATAAGTGGTGTCGTATATTCCTCGGAAAGAGTGTTTTGTAAGTTTAATTTGAGTTCCTTAATGATGAAAGGTTCATATTCTTGTAAATTTCCAATCTATTAACCAGGGGAAAACAGATTCCCTGTGAGAAGTTCGGGATGCAGTGCGGCAGACAAAGGAGTCCTTGTAAAGCGACGTTATAGATGCTTTCAGACATCTCGGCAGCATGTCTGCGATGTTCGAGACTATCCAGATCCCGGGTCAACTCCGGGTCGACGTTGAGACGCACAGGTCTCTTCTGAAACGAATCCAGCTGCTTTAGGTTGTGCTTAGGTGCCGCATCCCAGAGGTATGAGCGATATTCTAAGCACGATCTTATTTGCGTTTTGTACAGCAAGAGCAGCTGCTGCCGTGTGTAGAGTTTTTAGTTGCGAAATAACGCACCATGGGTCTGCGGGCTGATTTTACTTTGTTAGTAACGTGGTTATGCCAGGACAAATTGCGTTGACCAAGACACCCAGTAGTCCGACTAACGAGAATGAAGGAATGGTCGATCCTGCCACAATTATATCAGGGCCTTCCGTATTGGCTTTCTTGGGAAACGTGGCTGCTTGGGTGTTTGCTGCATTGAACTGGACCAAATTTCTGTCGCCCCAAATTCGAACTTCCTACAGATCTTGATTAATTTTTGTAATCTACTCCTGTCTGCGATGATAAGTCTCAGTCGCTGGTAAAGATTTTTCTGATCTAAATTGGGAGACAAGGGTACTGTCATCTGTAAAACTGTAAGCAGGATTATTGGGCTCGATCAGCAGGTCATTAATATAGATGAAGAACAGGATTGGTGAAAGTATGCACCTTGAGGCACGCCCGCATTAATGGTGAATGTGCCTGAGATATATCCATCAACTGCAATGTGCAGAGATTGGTTTTTAAGGAAATTAGCAATCCTGCTGTCGATCCCACTGTGCGAAAATTAAGAGTAAATGGTTTTTCAAAATTGTAATTACAAGTCAGCAGATCGGCTAATAAACAAATTCATCCGAAGTGTTACTTTCCAGCAGTGTTACATTCTAAGTTATGATACCGACTTAAATATAGCTGCTGATTGTATTGAGATTGTGAATTATCACTTTATGTATTCATATGGTTGATTTTTAGATGAGCACCAATTCAATGAATATATTTTGTAATATCAATTGCTTTTTTCGATGATTGCAACTCTTGGTTCATGGTACACCTCCCTGGCAGTCACTTTTATATGATATAGGAAAGCCCTTAAGGATCTTGAAAGATTGCCAATATGTTCACGAATATTATAAACATTGTTCCCAATTTCGATACAGATTTATTCCATTTATATTTTCAAAATGCACTTAAGATTCCCTATAATATATCCCTCCGCAAATATTCGCTCCTCTTTTAATTTTCAATTTCTTTTCATTCGCACGCCTCCACAGTAACTTTTTTATGGACGAATTAAGAGTTTCTTTAATGTCGCAGTTTCAATAAGGTCTGGGGTTTAGGGCCTCGCTAAACTGCTAGAAGCAATCTAAATTCATAAGCACACCTTCAGCAGAAATGTTTGTTCTCTTATATTGATCATAAATTGTTTTTTTCCCAAATGAGAGTTTCGGTAGGTATATTATTAGCTGGGATATAATAGTGATAAAGAAGAGACTACGTTATATACTTAGCCTTTAACACAAATTTCATGCAATTTCGGGACATATGAATACAGTGGCGGATTCGGCTATAGGCACACCAGTGCCTTACGTCAAAAATGCCCCTTTTTTTGTTATGCATTTGTGAGGTAATATAAATATTAGCAGAGTAATAAGTAATTTTCGTGTTTTACTTTCAGGATAAAGCATTAAAAGCAACTCCTTTTAATGTCATAAATATTTATGATAATAAAAATATGAACAGAGTAATATGTAATTTTACTATTTTCGTTTCAAACTTAAACCAAATCAGCAAACATAAATTACTTTCTGAACAAGAAAAATACTAAAGGTCGACGATTAAAACTAAAATACATCAGAGTAGCATATAGTTAGTTACCTATTGCTGCCTATAAACCTGATTTTATACTCCTAGTAATTACTATAATTAAAGTGTTAATGTGTTGTGTGTGTGTGTAGTGTCTATCCAAGAAATGCAGATAAGTTTATTTTTCCGAAAAACTGATGAAGAAACAGCTGTAATTCAACTAGATATTGGAAACAAGGAGAGACAGCTTCATAGTCATAATGCTTTTTTAACTCTGACATATTCCTGCCATCTTATCAATGGCCAATGGCCAATACTAAAACCACCAAAAACAAACTTTATCAAATATTCGACAGCTTTATAAACTTAAAATGCATGCCCTATCCTGAAATAAATTACTCGGATGACACTGATGAGTATGTGCGAAATGAATATAATAGGGGAAAGGAGTCGAATATCGATCAGCGTCTAATATCGATCATCTTAATTTTATCCAACCCTACATACCTATCAAATGAAACAATAAGTGCTGCCATCTATTAAGGTACATGCAAATTACCAACAGCAACAACGGTCAGTTTCATTGCAACGCCGAGTGTGTACGGCCACAAACAGGTTTTGGTCAATTTTTTTGTTATTTTTCCGTTTCATTGGATGTGCTTGTTGATGTTTGAAAATCCCAAGCTACTTTAGTACTATTTGTTGCATGGTACCCCAAGGTATTCTATACACTGTTTACGAAAATTTTAGTTCTTTGAGTTTAGGAGATGTTTATGTCGATCGATATTACTCGCCTGTGATCGATTCTACCCTCATTGTTCTTCATTCTTTGCAGATGCCCCAAAAAAAATATTCTCGTAAGGCAAATCGCTTGCGGGCTGTCAAGGCGGTTAATCAACAGACACACTCCATCAGAAAGTCAGCTAATTTGAATGGCGTACCATATACTCCGTTGTGCGACAGATTAAAAAACAGATATCCTAGCAAGAAATTGAAATTAGGAAGGAAGCCTGTATTAATGACGATCAGGAAACAGAGCCTGCCAATCACATTTTAACATTGTCGAACATGTTCTATGGGTTGACACCAATTAAAATCAAAGAACTAGCTTTCGAATATGCCGTTGCAAAAAACTTACGACATAATTTTAATGTTGAAAAGAAAAGCTGCGGTAAGGATTGGCTGCGTGGATTTTTAGATCGACATCCACGAATTTCTTTGAAGCGGTCTGAAGCTACGAGTCTCAACCGGGTAATGGCATTTAATCGAAAGGATGTGAACATATTTTACGACAATTTAGAACTGGTCTTTGAAAAATATAAATTTCCTGCGAGGCGTATTTATAACGTGGATGAGACTGGCATTAGTGGAGTGCATAAACCTCATCGAATTTTGGCGGAAAAAGGCAGGTGGGTGCGATTACAAGTGGCGAAAGGGGTCAGACAACCACTGTTGTGTGCTGTTTGAGTGCCGCAGGGGAGTTCGTGCCTCCCATGTTTATTTTTAAACGCGAGAACATGAACAACGCTCTGAAAAAAAAATGGACCCGTAGACGCAATCTACCGCTGCTCAGGATGGATCATGGAAGTTCTATTCCTGGAATGGTTGAAGCATTTCGCTCAATATGTGAATGCTTCAACGGAAGATCCCGTGTTAGTGGTTTTGGACAACCACGCCACACACTCATCCTTACAGTCTTACAAGTTCTGCCGTGAAAACGGGATCATTCTTGTTTCGCTACCCCCACACACTTCTCACCGGCTCCAGCTTCTGGACGTCACGTTTTTCAGTTCATTGAAGACAGCATATAGCAAAGAATGTGATCTTTATATGAAGTCCCATCATTATAACAAAATTGAGGTGACTGACATTGCAGAGCTCTTTGCTAAAGCGTACAATCGCATCACTTCCAAAGAAAAAGGTTTGAATGGATTTAAAAATACGGGGATCTTTCCGTTCAAGAGAAAGGTATTTGGAGAAGAAGAGTTTGCGGAAGTACCAGAAGAACCAAATTCCGATATTCAGGCAGAAGCCAACGAACTGGGCGAGCTTCCCGAAGAAACAATTTATTTAGATCCGAAGCCAGGAACAAGTAGAGATCCAGACCCATCGTATCCATCAAGCAGACATGATGAAATGGATATGCGACAAGCTACACCGCCACTGGAAGCCTGTAACAAGAAGCCACTTGCGCGATCGAAGAGAAAGAGACGTCAACGAAGGACATCTTCCAGTGATTCTGCATCATCAGCAATAACAGAATTCTTCGACGATAATGCAACCGATGATGAAGACAAGACCGTTCAATTAAAGAGCACATCTTTTGAAGACTTTCATTCGACACCCCGATTAACAGAAAAACCACGCCCTAAGAGAAAGAAACAATCATCTCAAATACTAACGTCCACTCCGCTGCAGGCATCTTTGGAGGAGAAGGAAGAAAAGAAGGAGAAGAAGAAAGTTGAGGAAGCTTCAAGGAATTTATTTCAAAAAGGAAAATCGGTACGAAGAGCAGAAGCTAAAAAACAAATCAAGAAGTTCAAACCTAAACAACATGATATGGAGTCTAAGAAAGTGAATGAGTTATGTCCAATATGCGTGGAAACTGGTACAGCAGATGAACTGTGGTGGCGGTGTAGATCATGTGGCAATTGGCTTTATGCTGCCTGTTCTGCAGTATATCGGCCAGAAGACCTGGATTCGTGTGAAGCATGTCAATAGACGTTGATCGATATTACCCTCATATATGATCGATATTAGCCGACTATAGGTTGGATAATATCGATCAGTGATACATTCGTTTTTTATATTTTTATTTTTTTTTCTGATTAAGATACAGAGGATTTGTTTGTGTTATTATGTTCTTGGGATAATAAAGTTTATGTTCAATACATAAAGTAACAGAGTTTTGTGAAAGTGTTGTTTTTGTCGTACATTATATCTTAAGTGATCGATATTCGACCCCTTTCCCCTAATTTTATAGAGATTTTTACTGGAATTTTCGGCATCAGAAAATAATGACAGACCCTTGTCTCAAAACAAAGGAGGAAGCCCGCGCACTCATGGTTGACCTTTTTACCAAGCCGCGCTTGAGCGAGAGAACCGTCAACCCCCATTCCAGGAAATTTCTACGTCGGCCAGAACAGTGGTGGGAGCTTTGATGTGGATCGCGAGGTCCTGTTTGTACAGAACGCCACTGTTAAACCGTATATGCGGTTAAAATTAAGGCGATGCGGTTAGATCTCGACAGTTTGTCTAAAAAGGGAACAGTGACGTCTTATCTTGCGCATGACTTCGTCGTGCCTCTCGATCCGGTACTCGTGAACTCGTTCGCATTTCTGCAAAACGTGAAGTAGTGTCCCAACTACTACACAACCCGCGCGACATTGCTTCTGTTCTACGTTCTTCCATGGAAGACCCGCAATTGGAGAGTTCCCGGTTCGGAGCTGCACTGCACGTACCTACCCAATCGCGACCAGCCAGATGGACGACCGCGCAACAAACCCCTACTGGCCACATCCCCGGAATGTTCTTACAGCCCGTGGGGCATTTGGCCTTGTAGCATCCTTTGGCGCATCTGAAACGCCCGCGGGCACCGCTTTTAGCAAGCCTCAGCATCGTAGACCGCATTTTGTCCTACTGCAAAACCTCTTTGACAAGCAGGGCCTTGGTTTGCTCCAGGAGCTTTTGAAATCGGTCTATGAGTTGATAGGGCACCGACTTCGCCAGGTCAACGATAACGAGCCCTCCGTCTCTCATTCGGGCATGGATCAGGTTATCAGGTGTTGTTTTAGCCAGATGCACATATCGCTTCACTCAGACAGACGGTCGCAGTCTCTCAGGGAGACCGATGTTATTTTGTTATTTTGCAACCCATATAGGAGCTTTGGCATCAGGAAGGCACGAAGGATCTCAACTCGTTGATCCGGTTTTATTGGTGCCTATTCCACAAGGTGCAACCACTACCTGAAGTTGGGCACATTGGGTTTTTCCACCCCGGACGTAACAAACCGATGCCTTAGATATCTGAAGGAGTTCATATGTTGGACCGCGGAAATTTTCTGACCACCAATGGAAAAATCAATCGGCTCACCGCAATAGAATGCTTGTCGCCTCCCAATACCGTCGCGGACAATGCCATGCACCTTCTCGCGTTGATCGGCACGATCCTCTTCCGAAACAAAAAATCAACATCGTCCAGTATTGGGGGCACGTCGACCTACTGGTCGGAAAGTAGTACTAGGTCATCGGAGAATACCATGAACGCGCACTTTGAATTGTCCGTGATGGTACCCCTTTCGAAGTCGACAGGAACCCTCTCCAGAAGCTCGTTAATGACCAAGTTAAACAGTAGTGGCGATAGCGGGTCAGCCTGGCTGACTCCTCTTCTACTCATTGTCACGGCCCTGGATTGAACGCCGTCGACCTTAAAAACTGTTACTGTGTCACAAAGGCCCTCAGTAATGTAGTTGTATAAATTAGGAACGCATGATCAATGGATCGATGCGAAACGTTTTCAAATGCCTTACGTACATCTAACGACGCCACGTTATACGACTTTCGCTGAGCAAGACGCGTGCTCATGTACTAAAAAATTCCCACCCATGGTGCAAAAGTCACATCCTTGGACTGCAGGTCCAATAGTTATGGGCCGCCAATTGGTTGCCTGATGTCGGTCACCCTCCTGGAGACGGCGATGCCGTCCCGTCCGGGGCCGAGTTCCTCGACGCCCCTATGGATGCCTTTACGTTGGCTACGGTTATCGGTTTGAACTCCCATGTCGGGTTTTGGTCTGTAATCGGCTCTGAGTCGTCGGAAAAGGTGGACTCGAAAATACCGCCAAGGAGATCGAGCGTCATTCATAGGCGGTTAGCCTCTTTTTCTAAGAGGTCGCTGCCAGAGATAATGATGTCGGCTAAGCCCGTCTTGTTATAGCCCCACAGGTATACCCCTCCGGCGCACCCCGCCCAGTGTGCTCCGACAAGGAGGACAGTCATGGCTCCAGGTCAGCCACGAGTGGCTCCCTACACCCTATGAGGGGAGATCAACCATCCTTCTTACCAGAGACTCGGTAAGCGGCCTTCGAAGATCACACATCGTTGCTCTAAAAGTGGATGCAAGGCTTACCTCCGGGTAGTGTCGGAGAATCTCCGGTGGTATCGCGAGACTCGAGGTGGTGCGTTGTTCGGTAGTATTACACTGAGCAGGCGCGCCGGAACCAGCGGACAAGCTAGCGAAGCCTAGGGCAGACGTGGATGGGTTCTTTGAGGAATGCACGAGAACGAAAAATATGGTGTACTGGGCTCCGTGGGTTTAAGGATTGTCTTTCCCTTGTTGTTATTCACAGCCGTGTTCACCCCCTTTGCGTTGGGATTGGAAGGGTGTGAGGAGACTTTCAATGGAGGCTCACCCGAGCCGATAGTTACCGTTTCAAAATTGTTATTGAAATAAAGCCGCCTTCGTGTAGAGATATTAGGCAGGCTACTACTCAGGCGAGACCTTTTCAGAGTGCCGAACGCGTAACTTTTGTTTGCGGCCGTTTGGTCGTTAACTGCGGAGAAGAAGTGGGACTACTCGCGACAGCGCCTTCGCGAGCGTACGATGGTTCAGAAGATAGCGGAGTGGTCGGCGTGGCTCAGTCCCGAGGCGTAGATCGTGGTGGTGGGATCTTCGGTACGCATAACTCCGTTGGGGACCCGATAGGCTTTGGCAAAGTGGACGCGGGTAAGGCGCGACAGGTGGTGGGATTATCGTATGGACCCGAGATTATGAGGCGGCAGACGATGTTGCTAAGAATGTCGCAGTCACAGGGACGGGAAAGTTCTTAGTTGTCCTCTTCTTAAGAAAATCTCCGAAATATATCGGCGCGCTTTGCTCAGCGAGCCTGTCTGTTGTGCGTTGCAGGTACTTTTCTTCCTGAGACTGCGGACTTAGTTTGAGGTCAAACCTGTTACTGCCACCAGTTTACTAATGAAGGGCATACCTGTATATGAGGCATACTATCGTATCCCTCAATAATGGTGATACGTTTCGAGGCCTTGTATTCCAAGGGGTGCACCCTCCTCTCGTGTTGATGCCTGGATTTATAGCTGTCGCATACCTTGCTGCAAAACTTGCACCGATTGAGGTCGCCGCATAGACGCAGGAACACGTGGATTTCATACTGGGGCTCCGAGCCAGCATACACACCACGTATTTGTGGAAGGACGTCACTGAAAGGGTTCGCGCACTTGTGGCCCTGTTTATGGTCGTCATTAGTGGAAGTGGTCCCTTTCCCGGATAGATCTTAGCCAGCAGCCCCCCTATTTGGGGGTTGTTAGGTAGGGGCCCGGAACTCCCTCCAGTGGTGAATGAGTGCGACAG
This sequence comes from Pissodes strobi, assembly GCA_016904865.1. Taxonomy (NCBI): domain Eukaryota; kingdom Metazoa; phylum Arthropoda; class Insecta; order Coleoptera; family Curculionidae; genus Pissodes; species Pissodes strobi. Next base: position 110,317 of record MU182175.1, on the reverse strand, counting down.
CTCTGAAGGAACTGCCGCTTCATTAGGGTCTAAACATAATTTACCCTTGCTTGAAGCACTCTTTGTACATTGTGTTGACATGTTGCCTAAATATGAGTAGTTGCGAAGCAATTCAAGAGCAACCACGCGATGATCGGACGTTTTCCATAAGTACGGAAACGGGGAGGATAAAATTAGTCGGATAGGATTGGAGCGGGGATAGATAGGTGGTTTAGAGTCGTTAGTCGCACTGTCCAGAGTCCAGGGTTACTAATAACAGAGATACCCTGTAGAACCACTATAAAATAGACCACGTGTATATAGTTTATTTGCTGTCATTAAAAAAGTAGATAATAATCCATAAACCAAATAAAAATAATAAAAGTACCAGCCATGTTATGATCACTGTCCGATTCATCAACAACGTGCTTTGGGACAGAAGCCATAATTCTTTCTGATCTACTGGTCATTATTACCACAAATAAAATCACAATCGAGCGCGCAAATTCACTAATAAGCTATCTGTACTTCGTGACATACGAGTCAAGGAGAAGTTATACTGCATCAAGTGTGTATTTACCGCGGTGTTCGCTATAATGACCGCTGGGGCCCAGTATGCCAAAAAATATTTTTAAATGGTGTGTCCGCCCTGGCCTGCGGTAACAAAATTAACACTTTTGCTTACATGATCATGTCAGACACCGGTGTCCGCCAAGCTTGTTTTATGACTGTCCTGTATAAAGGTATAGTAAAATTAGCTTAGTTAACAACGGAGTTACGATGACACGCCCGAAATGTACAAAATTTGAAAAGTGTTTGTGAATCAAGAGAGAGCCATGATTTGTTTAGGGTGTCAGACTTGTGTCTTAAAGCTGGACAATGGACCCCGTAAATAATGGGCCACCCTGTACATAACAGAAAAAAAATCACAAAGAAGAAATCGAGACCACACAAGGAAAGTCAAAAAAGGCCCCTCTCATTCCTCGTTCTAACACCCTGTATTACAATTTTTTTTAACACTAGTTAGGTGTCGGGATATTATATTTCTTGTCCATTTTTAATATTTCAGTCAATAGGGATAGACGATAGACATAAAAAGAGTTAAAAGAGGCACTTAAAACATGACCCACAACCTTTTTTCTGGGTATCGTACCGGATAAAAGGGAGGAACGAGTTGGACTACTCGATTGGTTTTTGATTTATAGTATCGAAACGCCTTGCATATAATAAACAAAGCTAAAGGTATTATATTAATTTTAAAGCAAATGAGTTTTTGTTAAAGTACATTTTACGAATGAAATATGATTTAAAAAATTATTATTCAGGTGAATTAATTCAATTTGGTTAAATTCCTTTATTTCATTATGGATATAAATTAATTAAAGGTGTCTTTATAAACCCTAATATAGGTGGACTTTTAATTTAATAAGAGCACGAAAAGTTACACAATTATTTGCATCGTGATGCCGTCGAGACGAGAGATTCTCGTCTCTCGTCTCGTCTCGTCTCGACGAGACGAGAGAGGTATTTTCTCTCGAATGAAACCTCGAGACGAGACGAGAGAAAGATGCTCTCTCGTCGAGAATTTCTCGTTTTTCTCTCGATCTCTCGAGCAAAAAATTGGCATAATAATAAAAAAAAAACAAAACATCTTTATGATTTTTTCATACATAAGTAATTTGGTGATACCTATTGTATTAAATTCGGAGTTAGCATACACATTTTCTACACTTATGGTCGGTTTTCCAATGGCGAGTTAACTTTTAACTCGCGAGTTACCCTCGATTTTTCTATAGAAAACCCGCGAGGTAACCTAACTCGCTATTGAGAAACGGGCCCTTAGGGTTTTTTAAGGAATTATTTTCATTTTAAAGGCACAAAATGGGTTATGTTAAAAAACAACCAAAATAAAAAAAAAAGTAACAAAACCTAGTGTTAATTGTACAGGGTGATTTTTTATATTGTCTACTCCCTTCGGCTTTTTTGTGCCACTGTGTAGAACAAAATATTGACTGGAAAGCTATAGCGTTTGAGAAGTAGTTTGTGCACAATACATATTTTTCTATAGGGTGTTGCAGATTGCTTAAAAATACTTTGCATTGAATTAAAAGAATGTTTTTACAGCATTTAAAAAAATATGGTTACTATAAATTGTACATAATGAACACGTAGAAAGCTACAGCTTAAATAAATCTTTAAATTTTTTATTCTAAAATTTAAAATATAAAAATAAAATTAAAAAGAAGCAATTAAAAAAATCTATTATTTAAATAATTTTAAATACATTTTCTCTTCTTTTTAAAACTCTATCGGCCAGAGTAAGAATGTGTCAATAATCTGATTTTTCATACCAAGAAACCCCCGTATGCATACAATATTAAGCAAAAACCATTTTTAACGTTAACACCCTGTGGATAAAGAACGGACCTACGTTAATATATACTTTTAATTCATAAAATAACCCAAGGAATAACCCCCTTTAACCCCGTATATTTTGTTATGTGTTAGGCTTTTTTAAATTGAATATTTAGTATTTACGAGAGGGTCGAGACGAGACGAGAGAAGAGTTCTCTCGAGCGAGAGAAAGCGTTCTCTCGCCGAGACGAGAGGCATATTTTCTCTCGGCAGACGAGACGAGAGAAGGTCTATTCTCGTCTCGTCTCGTCTCGACGGTAACACTATATTTGCATAATGGCAGTTGACAAGTATTTTTTTTCGTGCGTTTTTTCCCATTTTACCGCTCCTATTTTAGTTTCGAAAGTGTCACCTTCCCCCACTAGTACCGGAAAAACCATTTTTCTGCACCTGCGCGAGAGAAATAATCGAAAGTGTCACTTTCATGCACTAGTATGAGTAAATAAAGATAGACTAATTTAGTAAATTGTTATTTCATTTTATCTCTAAAATTATTGCTATTATTAATTTTAATTTGCTTTGCATGAAAGTAAAAATATTCTAATTTCGACCTAAATATATATTTTATTTCTGTTATCTCTAAAATTGTTACTATTCTTGTTAATTTTAAATTTACTGCTGTTATTTTAATATGCAGTCGTAGAAATAATTATGCTCCTAACCAATACCCACTCAATAAAAAGGTCTTAGTGCTTGTCGTGCGATGTCGTCCATGTAGGCCGTGCAATTTTAATCATATAAAGGGATACATACCTATACTAATATTCATAAACACTATCAATAGCTGACTTATTTTTAAAATCGCTAGATATACGACAGACTTCTTGACATATCCCAAAATTTATGTGTGAGTTTTGGTTTAAAACTTTCCTACACCTGTACCAAAATTCAGGATATATATTATAGATGTTTTCATCCTACTGAAAAAAAAATTATCACACATAAATATATTTAATGAACTATTCCACACCTGCATTATTTTAGGAAACTGCTGGAGCAAGGTAATAGTATTAGATAATTAAATAAATAAGTTAAGAAATACCACATTATAAGAAGAGGAAAGAAATATGCTTTTACAAATTGTAATGTAACCTATACATTCTTTGTATACGAGCATCCTAATATTCGGTACTATCGTAATAGTCTGTCAACATTGCAACCAATTGGGCCTCGAACGATTACTCTTCCATTTGCAAGCCCTCCTCCACATCTTCGCTTCAAATAGCAAAGGCCTAGATGCACGACGTCACGAGTTAAAATTTTGTGAGTGTTGTTGTCCTAACGCATGTGTTAGGCAAGTGCATAGAAATAGGACTCCTAGAAGGCTAATATATAAGAGTATATATGCAGATCTACTCACGAAGGAAGAGAGACAAAATATCCATGTGTAAGACAGAAACGCTGAGTTTCGTAGCTTTTGCGCGTGCCTGTCTGTATAAGGGCATGTTGAGTATTAAATTGAAGGCATTTTTCACAAATAACACCGAAAACGAATTATAGTACTATCAAACACACGGCAATAATAAAAAACACAAGAACTCTTTACAAAACTGAACAACGAAAGTCGAAAAGCAAAGAAAACAAGAATTCATGATGGAGCCCGATCGGGTCCACGTCCTTGCAATCTCGCAACGTCGCCAAGTATAAGATATGTAAAGTACTAGGTTTTAACGTAACACAAAAATTATTAACATAATCAAAAATCTTAGCAACATATACGTCGAAAATATTAGGGTAAATTTATAATATGAAACATATTTAAAAAAAAGTCCGTTTCGGGGTTTACTTCCTACGTTTTTCAGTAGTCATCTAATTAAAATACACATAAAACGGTAAATTTCTCCTAGTTTGGCAACGGTGTTGTTATATAAACTGCATGTAAGCAAGTAAATATAGGTCTTTATTTACATGCCCGCGCAAGCGTATTATCACCCAACCCCTATTGTTTTCTCCCTTTCTCCGTGAGGGACTTCTCACTCTATCAGCCTTCTAGGAGTCCTATTTCTATGGGCAAGTGTCTTGTTCGCACTCCAGTATTTGCCTGATCTCCGAGCCGTGTCGCGTCGTTCGGCTCAATGGTTGTCATGGGCGGGAAAATATCACTTTACGCACTTGTTAGGAAAATAACAATACATTTTCCAACCAAAATTTGCTAAAACATATAACTTATTGTGCTTTACTTTTGGCAGCAAATTATAGTACTTCTGTTGTAACTTAGTTATAAATATACTTAACCATCATGATTATAATTCATATTTATGATATAAGTTCGCAAAGTCATACATTTTGGAACGAGAGCTAAATTTTGAAACGGAACGCAGCCCTGTTTGATAATATGAAAGAAGACCAAAATAATTCTTTACGAAAGCATGTCCTACAAAGTTTTTCCTTGTATTATTATTAAATATACTATTTTTTCTTACGGCTGGCTTGAGATTGGTTAAAAACACGCACTATTTCAGATACCTGTATGACTTACGAATACTTTTTGTAAAATGTAGTTTTTAAGCCAACTTTAATATCAAATGATTAAATGGTAAAAAAGGTAAAAAAATATTATAGGAAAAGTATAGTGTGCAATAAGTGTGCAAAGCTTTGAGATAACCCACATCTTTAAAATACTATTTCATTGAACCTGATACATTAATTTTGAGACACCCTATATATGTGTATATTTTGCGACACCCCTTATACATGTAAAAGATAAAAACAAGTCATAAATTGAAGTCGAGTTTTTGCGAGGTTTTTTGGAGGAGATCCGAAAGGTATTGCTGGAGAACGAAAAATAGAGAGTCAGAAACCAGCGGGGTGTACGGTTTATTTTGGTGAATTGTTTTGCTTCTGTGTTGCAATATTATGTCATTACAAGTCGGTAAAATGAAACTTATAATATTGTTATTAACATAATTTGTACCATTATATATTTTATACTCATTGATAATTCATAATTGATGGTATTAACATGTGTATATATTTTGATATTGTTATTAACATTGTTTGCATAAATATTTCTTTATTTTCATGAATAATTTCTATTTGATGGTATAACATGTGTATATATTTTCATATTGTTAGTAACATAATTTACATAAATATTTCTTCTAATCTCATTGATAATTAATATTTGATGGCCTATCATGTGTATATATTTTCATATTGATATTAACATAATTTGCATAAATATTTCTTCTATATTCATTGATAATTAATATTTGATGGCCTAACATGTGTATATATTTCCATATTGTTATTAACATAATTTGCATAAATATTTCTTCTATTTTCATTGATAATTAATATTTGATAGCCTATCATGTGTATACATTTCCATATTGTTATTAACATAATTTACATAAATATTTCTTCTAATCTCATTGATAATTAGTATTTGATGGTATAACATGTGTAGACATTTTCATATTGTTATTAACATAATTTGCATAAATATTTGTACTAATCTCATTGATAAATAATATTTGATGGACTAACATGTGTATACATTTTCATATTGTTATTAACATAATTTGCATAAATATTTCTTCTAATCTCATTGATAGGTAATATTTGATGGACTAACATGTGTATACATTTTCATAAAGTTATTAACATAATTTGCATAAATATTTGTACTAATCTCATTGATAATTAATATTTGATGGCCTAATATGTGTATACATTTTCATATTGTTATTAACATAATTTACCTAAATATTTCTTCTAATCTCATTGATAAATAATATTTGATGGACTAACATGTATATACATTTTCATATTGTTATTAACATAATTTACATAAATATTTCTACTAATCTCATTGATAATTAATATTTGATGGCCTAATATGTGTATACATTTTCATAAAGTTATTAACATAATTTGCATAAATATTTCTACTAATCTCATTGATAATTAATATTTGATGGCCT